>CM060106.1:3500512-3783012 GCA_030522415.1 Channallabes apus
CTCTTTTTATGAACCAAACAAAAAAGTTTCATGTTTTTCCAGTGATTCTTTAGGATGGTGGCGTAGTGGTTAGCACTCTCGCCTTGCACCTCCAGGGTTCAGGTTCGATACCCACCTTGGGTCTGTGTGTGTGGAGTTTGCATATTTACCCCGTGCTTGGTAGGTTCGCTCAGGGTACTCCTGTTTCCTCCCACAGTCCGAAGACATGCACAGTAGGAGAATTAGTGTTCCCAAATCGCCCGTTGTGTCTGCGCTCTGGAATGGATTGGCACCCCGTCCACTGTGTCCCCCGCCTTGTGCCCAAAGTACAGGATAATCAGTATAGAAGATGAATGAATGAATGATTTTTGGGAGTTCAAAAAGAATTACATTAGCAAACAGTTGTGCAAGTCAATTACACGCTGCCCCTGATGGCTGGAGGCAGAAGAGACAAAACTGTGGCTTGGGAAAGTTATCAAATCCATCAAGACCATGAACTCCAATACATGGCATAATGTTTCTACAGACCATTTCCATTTTTCAATAAATATTAAAGGTGTAGTTTAAGGCGCCCTCTGCTGTCTGACACGTGAACTGCAATAAAACTAAATGCAGCCCTTCTGTCCATGACACTGCTTTTATTTATTGGGTTGTCTTGTTTAGTCTGCAAGCGCTAACTGTATTATTTACTGTTTTATCCTGTTAATTATTTATTTTTGCCTTATTTTATTTTGTAAGTCTGTGAAATGCATTTTTTCACAGAAAACTTTGGCTGTGCTTCACAATCCTGTCCACTGGGTGGCGCCAAAATAACTGCTTTGCATCAATAAACGTCAACCACCATAAAAAAAAACAAAAAAAAAAACACGTCATTAATTGAGAGGGAAAAATTCCCATCTTTTTTTTTTAAGGCACGTGACATGTTCCTTTTTCTGTTTGTAGTGATACTAGGTACTTTTTCATATTGTGAAGGGTAAAAAAATGAAAGTTCATTAATTATTACAAGGAGCGTTCAAGTCGAAATAGTGCAGAATAGAGTAAAAACTTCCTTTTTTTCTCTGTCTAATCCCCTGATACACTAATGCACTTATCCCAGTGTTTCACTAGTGCGTAGACAGTTTCCTCAGTACGCCAGAGCCACGATCACACTGCCTGGCCTCCCAGGAACTCCATTAATCTCCCAAACAGATGGAAATGACTTGAAGCGGGGTCAGGACTGCAAGGGGGATGTGGCAATAACTCGCAATCGAGTTCCTGTAATGTGCAAGAGGTGTTGATGAATGATTGTGTGTGTACAGTTCACACAGACAGATGTGTCTCTTATACAAGTCAGCGGGACCAAGGCCGAATGGACACAGGAATCATCCGGGATCATCGTTCGCCGACATCCGGCCTTCTTTAAAACATTTGCACCGTTCAAATCTTTCATTGCGGCTCATCGTCCTGTGCTTGCGTGTATACGTTTCACGCCTTTGACGCGTTTTCACGAGAAATCCTGGTTTGACTCGAACGCCCTTGTATTAATCACTGTTACCACAATGTGAGGTCCCTACTGTAGCATGCACTATTTCTATCACACTGCTGCATTACAAGCCATGAATTCAGGACGGGATTTATTTCCATTTAGTCACTTATCAGCAACATTCATCTTGTATAAGCTAAGGGTTGAAGCATTCTGCTTATGGATTCATAACCTGAGTAATAACAGACGAAGGCACAGTTGACACAGTTGTGCGCTCGAGGCGATATCGAGTACAGGCTTGTACAAGTGCTCGAGGTACGACAGACAGATTCCAATCATAAGTCAAAACTAAGACATTATACAGTACATGCATTCCATTAGTGCTGGAAAGTTTGGCTGTCACGCCTCCGAAATCCGGTTTCGATTCCTAACTCGTGTTGGTGTGCATGAAATTCCCATGATCTCCTCATGCGTGGTGGGATTTCTCTAGATAGTCCGGTTTCCTCGTACATTCCAAAGTCTGTTACCAAATTCCTTGTAGTGCATGAGTGTATACTGTAAGTGAGGGTGTGCCTGTCTGCCCTGTGATAGATTGGCACCATGTCCAGATTGTAGATTGTACCCCACCTTATATCACATGGGATTGACTCCAGGCCTCCTAAGACCCTGTCCAAGGATAGGCAGCATAAATAGGAAGATAGAGATAGAGAGAGAGTTTGCATGTTCTCGCCGTGCTTGGTGGGTTTCCTCCAGGTTCTCTGGTTTCCTCCCACAGTCCAAAGACATGCAGATTAGGCTAAGTGGCGTTCCCAAATTGCATGTTTTGTGTGAATGAGTGTGTGTGTACCCTTGGCACCCCGTCCAGGGTGTACTCCACCTCGTGCCCTAAACCCATTGGGATCGGCTGCAGGCCACCCGCGAGCGACCCTGTACACAGGATGATGTGGTCTAGACGATGAGTGAGTGAATTGTGGAGTAAACCACGAACCCTTTGATCTCTGGACAGCTTTGTACAAATACAACAGTGTAACTGATCTGTTTTCATTAAAGCGTTAAGACAAAAAGGAAACTCCATCCTTTTATACAGCTTCCTTTACTGTGAAGAGACACCAAACAATATCATGTGATACACACACGCACACACACACACACACACACACACACACGGTTTCTAGGAAAAACAGCCAAACATCCTTTCATTCAGCCTTCCCTGACGTACCACAAGGACACAATGAACATTCAACATGACTCATGGTGAATGTGGTGGCACTGTCGAGTCAATGGCTTCAGACTAGCTTTGTGTGTGTGTGTGTGTGTGTGTTTAGCTGATTCAGATCAAATCGTACCTGTCAGCTGATCCATTGTCTTCAAAAACTATTTCCATGCTGTTGTGATTCACCATCACATGAAACACTTGTCAAGGTGATCAAAGTTAATGAGATTTAAAAAGACTCTTTTTTTCCCCTCTTAGAAAAACCTTCCCTGGGAATGCCAAGCCGCTAAAGGGGCAAAAGAAATAAATCAAATAAGGATTACAATTACTAAAGGAGAAGCTTCAGAAACACCTGAGGTTGTATTACAAATGCAAACAAAGTGCTTCACAATCCACATTATGATTTCTTTTGAGGTTGGATTGGCAGATCATCTCTCAGAGAGCTCCTACAGTATCTTAGCTTAAAAAGTCCTAGCTGGGAGTCCTAGACTAAAATTGATTTAGGAAACTTCTCAGAGTAAGAAAAGTACAAAATCCTTTATCTTAGTGAGGAGGCGTGGTCGACCCCGGGGACGATTCAGCAATTCAAGGACTGTGATTGGTTGATTAAAAAATAACCTCTGACCTCTGCAAAGGTCTTAAAAAACCACTCTTTGTTAAAATAGAATATATGATAATAGAATAGATGGTGAAATCATAACGTTTGTATATGAATCAAGTGTATAATCATGACTACAGGCTACTTTATGAAAAGTTTCTGTTATAGGCTGATATTATCTTAAATTTAAATACAACATGTTGGAAATGTGTCTACTTTTGAAACAAACAATTTCCACACAGTACTGTAGCTACTATATTTAAGTTCTTACATTTATTTATCATCCTGGTTTTATTACTTTTACTCCATTTCAGACTGATGGGAGCAAAATGGTTCAGCTTTTACAATTTACATGATTGTAGGATTTACTATACAGTACGTTACACTTTTGGATGGAATGTGTAGCCAACAATCCAAGTGAGATGGAAAGGAATAAAAGAACAAGAAAACCAAATTGGACAGAAGAGCAGTGTTTACTTTTAGTTTTACGTTCAGTGTTTAGAGAACATTTCTTCTTTCCGCCATTTTGCCTTCTGCTATAGAAACTCTTAAGCCTCTTAAAAGTCCTCCTCTCTACTCTTAACCATTTTTAACTTAGGAGCTGTTTTTAGGGATGTTTTGTGAATCATTTTTATCTTTACTAAGATTTAGTCCTAAATTTAAGGGGAAATTCTAAGAAAAAATTCTAAGAGAATTTTCTTAGAATTTCATCACTAGAAGCAACTTTTAGGCTTAAGATGCTTTGTGAATACGGGCCCAGGTGTTTTGTGGATCATTTTTATCTTTGCTAAGATTTCGTCCTAAATTTAAGAAAATGTCATAATTCTAAGAATTTTCTTAGAATTTCATCACTAAGAGCAACTTTTAGGCTTAAGATGCTTTGTGAATACGGGCCGAAGTGTTTTGTGGATCATTTTTATCTTTACTAAGATTTCGTCCTAAATTTAAGAAAATGTCATAATTCTAAGAATTGTCTTAGAATTCCATCACTAGGAGCAACTTTTAGGCTTAAGATGCTTTGTGAATACGGGCCGAAGTGTTTTGTGGATCATTTTTATCTTTACTAAGATTTCGTCCTAAATTTAAGAAAATGTCATAATTCTAAGAATTGTCTTAGAATTTCATCACTAGGAGCAACTTTTAGGCTTAAGATGCTTTGTGAATACGGGCCCAGGTGTTTTGTGAATCATTTTTATCTTTACTAAGATTTCGTCCTAAATTTAAGAAAATGTCATAATTCTAAGAATTTCATCACTAATAGCGACTTTTAAGCTTAAGAAGCTTTGTAAATACAGGCCCCTGCATTTGGACACTCAACAGTGGCAATACTTGTTGGTGGTGAGATTTGAACCTGGGACCTTCTGATCATTAGGTCAATGCTTTAACCACTGAGCTACTCCTATGAAACAGGACATTATTTGAGTTAAAACATGTCATGTTTGTGCGATCGCTCATTCATTTTGAACAATTTTAGCAAAAAATATGCTTGGGGTTTTGCTCTGGACGATGATCAGTTAGTTAGATTGGATGGTTTTGTTGAGGACCAGAAGAAGAAAGAAAGCCAGATGCGTCATTTTAGCTGTTTTAGCATCTGTTGCTAGCGCTAACTGATCAATTCTCATTAACATTATAATCCGATCTCTTCTCATTCAAGTCACATGACTATCTATCGGCTATATATCCTATCTAGTACCACATATGAATGTAACTCAGCTCTGATTTGAAAAACATCAGATTAGTGTATACACACAGCCATAAAAAAAAAAAATAAAAAAATGTCACATTAAGGTAAAACATCAACTCAGACTGGGAATGTGAACGCAGTCATACTGTATAAAAGTGACTCGGATCCGATCTGAATAATAAAAAAAAACAAACACCATATTTGTGTATCCATCCAGCTGGATAATTTGAACGTAGTCCAAATGTACTTGGACCCGCCCACTTCACCGTTAGAAACCATAAATAAATAAATAAATAAAACAGTCATAGCGGCCTGTTTAATGTTTAGCTAATTCAGAGTAATCTGCACTAATCATGTGCTTTATACTGGGAGAACTAAACACATGACTGTGTGCAACAGATCTCTAAACAGTTCTTTCCACAAAGTGACCTTTTTGAAAACAGGATCTCTATATAGGAAACTGGATTTGAAGAAGAGGACTGGGTTTGGCTCAGGGTGTAACGTCATGCTGACAATGCTGGTTCTTGAGGAAAATCTCTTATAGATGAGTTTGTGACAATCGGTGCCCATGTGACTGTTATAACTGTTATAATAACCTCCACACTTTAGAGCAGGCTTTCCATTACACACTGGAGTTAAGTGGATGAACAGGGTTTAGACTCTTAGCTCCAATGGAGGGGAATTCCAACTGTATAGCAACACTTTGGCTCAAGGCCCATGTTTGGGTGTAATACTATGCGGTCAACTTGATATCAATCATCCGTCAACAGAAACTGACTGTTTGACTTCAAGCACTAATTGCCTTTATCCAGTATAAGGAGGGACAAACCAGTTGAGATACTTACAGTAAATATTAGACAATGTGTTGCTTCATAACAGAATGTTAATCATTTCTTTTGTCCAAAAAAAAAATGGCGCTGACAGATGCACATACAATGAATGCTTAATCTAAGTGTGTAATTTTGGAACAGTGTTTAACTAATGTATTTAAAATAGGAATTTAGCTACAGTACAGTTAGCAAAACACTCGTATATTGAAGCAAATTTCCCCCATAAGAAACAATGGAAATTTTGAGGATTTGTTCCACAACCCAAAAATATTCATATAAAAATAATTAACACAAAATATAAAGTAAAACGACGGTCGGGCTCGGCACCTTACTTCCAGCAAAAGGAACTATTAATGCTTCAGCATACAGTACCATTCCCGACTTTGTGGGAACAGTTTGGGGACGGCCTCTTCCTGTTCCAATGACTGCGCACCAGTGAGCAAAGTCCATAAAGACATGGATGAGCGAGTTTGGTGTGGAAGAACTTGACTGGCCTGCACAGAAGTTCTGACCTCAACCTGATAGAACACCTTTGGGGTGAATTAGGGCGGAGACTATGAGCCACGCCTTCTCGTCCAAGATCAGTGTCTGACCTCACGAACGCGCTTCTTGGAAAAACGGTAAAAAATTCCTATAAACACACGCCTAAACCTTGTGAAAAGCCTTCTCAAGAGTTGAAGCTGTTATAGCTGCAAAGGGGGCGGGGCCAACATCATATTAAGAATTGGATGTTACTCAAGTTCATATACATTTGAAGGCAGGGGAGCAAATACTTTTGTCAATATAGTGTATATAATTATTTCTAAATATAGTTGGAAGGCGGGGGTTAGACAGGCTTATCTGGGAAAGAATATGTACTGTATATATATATATATATATATATATATATATATATATATATATATATATATATATATATATACACGATATTCTGTATACTGTGTGTATATATATATATATATATATATATATATATATATATATTTATATAGATAGATAGATAGATAGATAGATAGATAGATAGATAGATAGATAGATATGTCTATACCAGACACCACTTATGTTATTATTAAAGCTCAGGAACGTTAATTATTACTGGTTATTAGTATAACTTGTGCAATATTTTCTTATCTTGAACAATCATGTTTGCACTGTTTGAATTCTACTGTTTGCACCAAAATTCAGGTCCCACTTCACATACATTCCATTGTATATATTGTTATATTGTTATCATATGTTTATTTTTTTGTTTATTTTTCCATTTCTTATTGCTGCTGGTCTCTGAGAGCTACCGAACACAATGACAATAAAGTCTCTCTTTATCTCTTTATCTCTTTAGATCAGAAAGGTCTGTTGATAAGATAATGGCAAGAACCTACAATGTTTAGGATAAGAAAACTGTGTGTTATTTATTTAGGTACATACAGTACAAGGAAGTGGTTCAAAAGGGTGTGTGTCTATGTGTAAAAAGTTGTAAATAGGGAAACCCTTTTCCTTGTTCCTTATCATGAAAACAGAGTTAACTTGTCCGTAAGGCCATTATGGATGAGGAAGAAAACCTGACCTGACTGTTTAATGATTAAATAAATCTAATTATCTGTCATGATGTTTGTGTTCAAAATGCATCTATTCATACAAAGGTCAAACCCAATTATAGAAAACCTGTTGCCGGTATGGTATTTGCCATGATTCAACCAAACAGACCAGTGGATGACAACTGCTCTGAACAACAATTATAATTACTCTCCATACAGGTGCATATTTAACATTTCAGCACCAAAGAAGCTTGGAATTCATAATTGATTCAGAGCAAAACAAGGCGTGAGAACATCCCTGCAAATATTATCATTCCACTGTAGAAAACCTCCAAGACAGAGTCATATTTGGTGTTTACTCCAATCAGCCATAACCTTAAAACCAGGTGAAGTGAATAATGCTAAATGTTCCAATTATGTATTGGATGATCATCTATGGATAGATGACTGCAGGTATTCCTGGTCTGCAGTTGTCAGGACCAACAAAAAGTGGTCCAAGGATGGAAAACCAGTAACAGGGTCATGGGCGACCAAGTCTCACCGATGCACGCAGTGAGTGAAGGTTGGTCCATCTGGTCTGATTCAATAGAAGAGCTGTGGAACAAATAGTTCTGGCTCTGATTGGAAGGAGTAAGAACCATTAGGGTTTGTTGCATATAGGTTTCCATAGCTGCAGACCAGTCAGGGTGCCCATGCAGACCATTAAAAGCTCCTACGATGGACTTGTGAACATCAGAGCTGGACCACAAAGCAATGGAAGACGGTGGCCTGGTCTGATGAATCACGTTTTTTTTTTTTTCATTTCCACATGACGTGGATGGCCAAATGCACTACCATTAGTCCAGTGTCATGCCAACAGTAAAGCATCCTGAGACCATTCATGTGTGGTGTTGTCTAAGAACACAGCAATGAATAAAGAATGGTACAAAAAAAACATCCTCCAAGAACACCTTCTCCCAAGCATTCAAGAACAGTTTGGTGACGAACAATGCCTTTTCCAGCACCATGGAGCACCTCGCCATCAGGCAAAAGTGATAACTAAGTGGCTTAGGGAACGAAACATCGAACATTTGGCTCCGTGGCTGGGAAACTCCCCAGATCTAAATCCCATTGAGAACTTGTGGTCAATTCTCAAGAGGCAGGTGAACAAACAAAAACTCCAAGCATTGATTATGCAAGAACGGGCTGCCATCAGTCAGGATGTGGCCCAGACGTTGATTGGCAATTGTTAAATTTGTGAACGCCTGTTAGACTAATCTGCATGTCTTTGGACTTTGGGAGGAAAACGGAGTACCCAGAGGAAACCCATGCAAACCCATGAGAACATGCAAACTCCATGCACACAGACCCCCATGCGGGAATCAGCACCAGACACTGGAGGTGCAGGGTGCTGATAAAAAAAGATCTAAAAACAGTGAAGCAGCAGACTTTATATAAATGAATGCTTGGGTCACTCTTTAAACATTTGACCACAGCTGTACACTTCTAAAGGGAAATAGTGTTCCCTAATGGCAGTGCTCTCTTTCAGTGGGATAATGCACCATGACACACTGCACACATTGTTCAGGAACATGACAGAGGTTCAAGGTGTTGACACGACCTCCAAATTCTCCAGATCTTAATCCGATCGAGTGTCTCTTGGATGTGCTGGAAGAAAAACAACTCCAATCATTTACAGTAAATGAAAGAACCTGATATGGTGGCTTGGTGCCAGATACCACACACACCTTCAGAGGTCCTGTGGAGTCCTGTAGAGGGTCGGGGGTGTTTTTTGAATAGCTGTTTTTTGAACGGGGCTTTTAGTGAAACAAGAGGAACTACATGATTATTGGGAATATTTTTTTTAACCCACCATAACCTTTTGACTGACTGCTGCTTATCCAGTAGTACACATACAGTAGGGTATAAAGCTATAATCCAATTATGAGTTTTACATCAGCTTCCTCCAAGACATGTTGGAAGTTTGCTTGTATTTTGTTTACCAAAGTTGCGACACTGATCAAATAGATAACAGATTAAAAAAAAAAAACGTTTGCAGCTGTGCAAACCACACACCGAAATTAATCCTTGCGTCTTCCGAGCAAGTTTTATTTTAAATCCGGTGTGTGCATTCATTAGAAAAATTCACGCTGTGGTTTAATTGCTGGTTTATTTTATTTTTTTAAATACTTCTTACAGTAAACGCCAGGCATTTCACCACACTAGCTGCTCTTACTGAAGTGACACATCACATCAAGTTCCTCTTTATGGTGCATAAGCAGCTGATTTAGCACTTTGAAAACGAAAGTTTCAATCGAGTCACACGGCTTTTACAACGATCTTGCATGCACTTTAATCATGTGTTAGAAAAGCTGTTTTTTGCAAATAAAACACAACACATATGAAGGTCATGACTGCAGCAGGCAAAGATAGAGTTTAGGATTTCAGTGTGTTTCCTGTTGCTCACTAGAGGGAAGATCTGAGCTGCAATCAGCAAACTGTGGAAAGTCCCTGACATTCTGTATGACCGTAAACCAGACAAAAGTTAAAATGTGCTTCCTTGGATGCCTATAAACTGAGAAGCCCTGCCTTGACCAATGCAGCTAGCTTCTCGTTCCTTTTGTGCTTTAGATACAGGAAGTGATATATATATTTTTTCTTTCACACAGAGTGGATGGGGGATTTGTCCCCGCCGTAATTAAGCACATAACTCTGAAATTACTGTGTAGATAAATATAATTTTCTCATTCAGTGACACTAAGTTTTAATAAAGCACCTACGAAAGAATCTTTTAAAATTTAAAAGATTCCCTATTGCAACCTGGGGTATGGGGGTGGAGCTAAATCTGCTGGGCGGAGTAAGGCGTACGATGTACGATTGATGGAGACGACTTAAAAAAAGTTATAAAAAAATTGAAAAATTCTGAATATTTAATAAACATTTATGCATAAAAAAACAACCTTCATCAAAAATTCACCTAAGAAAAATCTTCATTGTATTACTCTCAGTAGATGATTCATTCATTTAAACTGTAATCTCAAGCAATCATAAGTCATTACTGATTTGCTCCAAAGGTGAGGACAACAACCTCTTGCAACCCACATACAACACACTGCCAGAAAATTTTGAGAAGCTAATCAGCCTACACGCCTGTCTTTGAACTGTAAGAGAGCCCACACACATTCAAAGTAAATAGATAAAGACAGATCAGAGGTGAGATTAAAACCCACAACCTAACCCATAACCCACCTGCGAATTGCTTGGTTAAAAATTAAACTGTGTGTGTCAGAGGTCAATGCAAGTCATGTGTGAGAATAAGTAAAAAAAAATATTTTGTTTTGTCTTTTGTCTTAGGATCCGACAGGAGATTTGAAAAGTTTCACGGTAGCAAAATGTGTTAAACGTCTTTGTTGTCTATACCAAAATTTTAATTTGAAAATCACTATATAACATTATATTAGGAACCTTAAACTTCCTCTTTTTAGGAAAATCACAACACGTAGTCTGCAATAGTAAGGACTTCATGAACTTTTTTTTGACATCATTGATCATAGCATTCTTCTTCACAGATTAGAAAATGTAGTAGGAATTAAGGGTACAGCCCTCTCCTGGCTCAGATCCTATTTGACTGATCGTTATCAGTATGTAGATTTAAATGGTGATTATTCTGCATGTTCTCTAGTGGAGTTTGGTGTTCCACAGGGTTCAGTTTTAGGCCCACTGCTAACATAATCCGTAAGCATGGTGTTAGTTTTCATTGTTATGCTGACGACGCTCAGTTATATGTCTCAGCAAAACCTGATAAGAAAAACCAGCTTGCCAATGTTGAGCAATGCGTGAAGGATATTAGAGACTGGATGCTAATTAGCTAAATTAAGTTCTAGTCATAGGACCACAATCAGCTAGAAGCAAGCTTTCTGATCACACCTTAACTTTAAATGGCCTTTCTGTTCCATCAAGTGCATGATTATAGATCCCCGCCTTTCATAATATAACCAGGATAGCATCCTTTCACCTAAGAAATATTGCCAAGATACATAATTCACTGCATTGGCTCCCTGTGAAATTTTGCATTGATTTAAAAATACTACTCTTGACATATAAGCCATTAAATGGTCTCGCGGTAGCAGTATCCAAGTGAACTGCTAGTGTCTTACGATCCGCCACGCCTACTTCGATCAAAGGATGCAGGCTGCTTGTCAGTACCGCGTACAGTATTATTAAAACTACAGCTGGGGACACAGTTTTTTCTTATAAAGTCCCAAAGTTATGGAATAGTCTTCCGATGAATGTTCGGGATTCAGACACAGTCTCAGTGTTTAATTCATTCATTCATCTTCTATACCGCTTTATCCTGTATTTAGGGTCGCGGGGACCTGGAGCCTATCCCAGGAGACTCAAGGCACTAGGCGGGGTACACCCTGGACAGCGTGCCAATACATCGCAGAGCACACACACACACACACACACACTATGGTCAATTTAGGAACGCCAATTAGCCTAACCTGCATGTCTTTGGACTGTGGGAGGAAACCGGAGTACCCGGAGGAAACCCACCAAGCACGGGGAGAACATGCAAACTCCATGCACACAGAGACGGGAATCGAGCCTGGCCAGGGAATCGAACCCGGACCCTGGAGGTGCAAGGCGACAGTGCTAACCACTACACCACCGTGCCGCCTTATGTCTCAGTGTTTAAGTCTAGGCTAAAAACCTATTTATTTAGCCATGCATTTTTATAAATAGATTTGCCATAAGGTAAAGGAGCAGATCTGGGGGACTCATGGACGTAGAGTATTATGGTGAACTGGTATGTTTTAGATGCTGTCTTCCTCACTCTCATTTGATCACTCAGGTTTGTTGATGGTGAGGTGATTGTTTGCTTTTCGTCTCAGTTCCCCCTCATGTCTGTGTTTCCTTCTGGCTCTCCCTCTTAGTTGTGCTGTCATAGTTAGTCCTGCCAGAGTCCCTGCTTGCACTCTACAGTAAATATACATTTACATTATACATTGTTCGACTGTGACCATACCTAACTGCCATCTCTCCTTCTCATCTGCTCTCTCCTCTTTTGTCTCTTCTGCTCTCTCTCTCCCGCTCTCTCTTTCCCTCTACCTGTCTCTCTGTCGAGTTACACAGTGATCCAGACCCCCTCTGCCCCCTTGAGCTGTCTGACTCGTCCTGATGTCCTGTTTCTGGTTGGAGATCTCATCGCATGGATGCCCACGTGGTCTGCCTGGGATGCGTGTGGTGACTTGGGACGGTTCCACTTTTCCACGAAGACTGTCCTATCCTCGGCTGATGCAGACAGCTGTTCTCTGAGGACTTTCAGTACTGAAAAGTTCAGTACTGGAATTTCCTACAGTCTACCTGAGCCTCCAATAACAAACTGGACTTCATTTTAACTTAAACACATCTCCTGTTATACTGAACATCCAGTCTCACACAGATCAATCCCTGCTATCCGTTATCACCCAGATGAGGATGGGTTACCTGTTGAGTCTGGTTCCTCTCAAGATTTCTTCCTACAGTATTGCCATCTCAGGGAGTTTTTCCTTGCCACTGTTGCCGTCGTCCTCGGCTTGTTCATCAGGGACAGTCTTATCATTTTGATGCATACACGTTCTGATGCATACACATCTCATACAAACTTAAATAATTCAATAATTAAGCTTTTACCCATATGAGCCAAAAACAAGACATTATGTGATTTGGATGTTGCTCTATGGTGATATTAAGTCTGTTATTTTTTGCTGATATAGACCGATACAGATACTGGATATTGAATTAATGCCACATTTAACAAAACATCTTACAAAATACAAATTCTGAAAATTATAATTTTGCGCAATAGCCGTCAGGAATTAGGGAACCTTTTGCACTGCATAACTGTGTTTCATTTTCAAATGTGCTGACTCAAAAGACTTAATATGCTTATCATGTTTTGGCTGAAACAAAAAGTCCCTAATAGAATTTTAATGTGCGCAAACATCAAACAGTGCAGTTGAAAACATGAATTTAACCCTTACTGTTCCTTGAACAGAAATGATGAACTTCTGTATAAGGATATACGTATTTTCCAGTGTTTTGCAGTAGATAATTTCACAGATTTGTTCCTGGTTTGTCTGATGTTTTGTATACACTTTATGTGTCTACACTGTTTCTGTGAGAGATCTTGCTAGTAGGGATGCCAGGAGAAAATCTTTGATTTTCACAAGACCTTGGGACAAATGGAATTACTATCATAATTTGTCATCGACTGGAGAACCTGTATGCAGAATAGTACACTATTACTGTAGAGTACATATACAGGCCTATATGCAGAACAGTACACTAGTACATATACAGGCCTTTATGCAGAACAGTACACTAGTACATATACAGGCCTTTATGCAGAACTGTACACTAGTACATATGCAGGCCTATATGTAGAACAGTACACTAGTACATATACAGGCCTTTATGCAGAACAATATGTTAGTATGTACATGTACAGGCCTACTGTATATGCAGAATGGTACATTAGTACATACTGTATACTGTACAGGCCTATATTCAGGACAGCACAATAGAAAATATACAGGCCTATATACAGGACAGTACACTAGTACATATACAGGCCTATATTCAGGACAGTACATTAGTAGCTGTGGCACAGCACATGCTGTTGTATGCAGAAGTTCATTTGACTAGAGTTATTTCCTCCTGAGTTTAATCTTTCTTGACCATAAATATGGAAATCACCTACTTTTTGCTTTGGTTGTTTTTCCTCTTCAGTCTGTGTGTCCAAAGCACTTTTTCTCTCATGCACATCACACAGTGCATCATACTGTACGTATACCCATTGCGTATCTTGCCCAGCCAACAATTTACTCTTTTTTTTTAATGTTTAATCATGGTTTAAACTTGACAAAGGATATTTAACGGATGGGAACTTTAGCCAGTCAGACTAACTGTGGCTAGATTTAGCCGGATGCAACATGCTCTAAGGTTTGGCTTTGACTAATTGATGATATATTAATTTTCCCCGAAACAGTTGAGCGATGATGGGAAGTAAATGAGGATGTTTGTAAGATTGTGTAAGATTGCTCGGTCGGTATTTCCTTAACAATTGTGACAAAGGAATTCCGCTTTTCACTATCGGGTAATGTTTCCCACTATAGAGTGTGACACACCATAGTCTGGCATACAGCTACCATGTTACAGTATCAGCTACAGTACTAGGAAAAAGTATTTACCCCCTTTGCCAGTTTTTGGCGGGGTGTGGGGGGTGGGTGGATATTGGTCACATTGGTGTTGAGCATGAACGGTCATCTCAATCGGATTTAAGTACAGACTTTGACTAGGCCGCTCCAAACCTTTTTTTTGAGACCTTCAGAGGTGGACTTGCCATTGTGTTTCCAATTGCCCATAATTCTTGGAGATAATCAAAATGTTTGCAAATGTGAGACAAGACTTTGTGTTTAGTTTTTTTGCTGTTGTTGTTCAGCAGTTGCTTTCACCCTGGAACTCTCCCATGGATGCCATTTTTGCCCCCAAGTCTGTTTCTTTTAGTTGGATCATTAACACTAAGATGAAGATTAACCGAGACAAGTGAGGCCTCCAGTTCTTTAGATGTTGTTCTTGGTTCTTTTATGAGCTCCTGGAACACATTTTTGTTGTGCTCTTGGAGTAATTTTGGTATTTAACAACCCAAAGTTCAGCTGAGACTCATATGAAGCTTCTAAAGCCCTATTGAGCTTAATCATGGCTTTCAAAATTACAGTGTATTTATTTCTAGTTTATCTCTTTTTTTGCGATTCATTCAATTGTGCCACCTTAAGAATTTTCATCCTTAAGAACTGAAATTTAGCAGGAAATTTGCTCTGGTACTGTATGTGAAGCATTTTAAGCATACGAGTGACCGAACCGAGCCAACCGAATGCCGACTGATGGCTTGTACGTGTGTGAGCCGTTCAAAACGTTCTTTTTTTCGTTTTTGTGTCTGTGGAAAGCCAAGTGAAATTAGTTTTTTTTTTCTCATTTTTTGCAAGATTTAGTGAAGACGTAACACCATGACGTAACACCAAGAATGTTAGTGAGGACGGTAGCAAGAAGAAAAGGGAGCCGCTTTCAGTTTGGTTTTTTAAAGCAGCCGGTGCCAAGAGGAATCTTAAATTAAGGTTAAGTGAGATTTAACATTTACATGTCTTTTCTAAATGTTCTGATTGTTCATTCATTCATTCATCTTCTATACCGCTTTATCCTGTATTTAGGGTCGCGGGGACCTGGAGCCTATCCCAGGAGACTCTGGGCACGAGGCAGGGTACACCCTGGACAGCGTGCCAATCCATCGCAGAGCATGTTCTGATTGTTTTTATATGCAAAAAATATGATTACAGTGTTGGAAATTGGTAATATTTTATGGGTGTATCGACATTTACATTATTCCCTAGGGAAAAATACGTTTCGCAATACGCCTAAAGACCTCGCCTCCGGAACGGATCCAATTCATTTGCCGTGGTTCCACTTTTCTCATTTCCAGTGAAAAGAAAAGAGTTAACCCTAGGTGTGAACCTGTGTGTGTGTGTGTGTGTGTGTGTGTGTGTGTGTGTGTGCATATTGATGCAGAGCCACTCTAACACATGATTACTGAATAGAAATTAAGATGAATTATGTAAAAACTGACTTTTTTGGATTAACTTCATTTAATCCATGTTATCTGTAAAATAAGACCCGGGGACGATGCTTCCTATGAAGTTTTTTTATGAGATGGACACGATTTCTGTGAAGCCACACCCACCTGTTTGGGGTCTGGATGCAGAACATCCTCCAGTAACCTGATTCACGAAACAGAAGGATTTCTCTTGCCCTTGTTTGGTTGCGCTGTATTATAAGGAAATCCTCTTCACGGATGAAGTGGCACTCATGGCACTTCTTTATTCTGCAGGGGTTTCTATAAATGGCCACAGTTCGTATGAATGGGCTGTGGTTTCCTGTTTACGTGTATATATATATATATATATATATATATATATATATATATATATATATATATGTTATATATATATATATATATATATATATATATATATGTGTGTGTGTGTCTCGGTGCTGATAAATCCGTGTAACATAATTTCATGCTGCGCCTTGTTACTGTTATGGCTGTGCTGAACCAAACAAAGGCTTCTCACAGTGCAGGAAATACTTGTTCCCCTATTAAGACTCCAGTGACAAAAAGCTTTTCTGGTAAATCTGTTGTGATAAACAGAAAGTGAAAGTAACCACTGCCTAGTCCCTGAAGACAAAATCTTTAGTCAGACATCGGACTGAATCCATAATGCATAAACATGCTATTCTTTATAAACTACAATCATGCACTTGTATACATGATTTATTTTCCCATCATGCACTTTTCAATACACCTTATTCATCTGTCATGTATCGTAAGAAAGTATACAATCAAATTATAGGATTAAGTAAATAAGTAAGTAAGACCAAAACGCCCCAAAGTGCTTCACAGTAATAACAAGACATACAAAAGACATAAAAAAATTAACATTAAAAACATGAAACATAACATTTTAGTTTAGATTATTATTAGTTACAGTCAGTCTAGTCTAGCCAAAAACATTATTTAAAAGTTTAGTACAAAATAATTTTATAAACTTATTTAAAATGGATCTTTTATGTGATGTTTTCAGCAAATTATATTTATTTTTAACATCACAACAACTGCTGCATGTCCATATTTTTATGAACAATACAGTAGATAATACAGTGTTTTGAAACTTTATATACATGTAAATAATCCTCTCCAGTTCTGTTTGGGGCAGTGAACAAACCACATCATTTACACGCAGGTCAACACACAAAGCCTGGTTCACCTGGTCACCTATTACGGTTTACCAGGAGATAAAAAATAATAATCTTCAGACTTTCACTCACCTTTAGAACAAAACAGTTTCAGTTTTGTCTGGATGTCATCATAAAAAGTATCACTCATGTAATTTTTAACTTTATTTTAATTGAATGTTGTATATTTTAAAGTGATTTGTAGTACAGACAATTTTGCGATAGTATGCGGCTTAAACAAGAAATATAGTTAATTATTATTTGATGTAAGTTTAACATTTCTTTATACCTACTTTATTATCTGCTCAGGAGAAAGCATGTATATAACAAATTAAATAGGACGCAAGAGAGAACCCTGAGGGACACCATAAAACAACGCTTGAATTAATGAGACATAGTTTTGAGAGGTTGTTTCTTTCATACTTCGTTCAGAAAAGTAAGACAAGAACCACTCCAGGGCTGATCCACGGACACCAACGCACTGTCGACCAAGTTTCTGTGGTCCAATAATAATATAAAATCCTGCACAGTAACTGGATAGCACCCTTTGCCTCAAGTATAAAAAGGATGCGGCTAGGAGCATCAAGAACTCAGGCATGAAGTGGTAGTGCATCATTCATTACAGATTTCAAGACACAACATGAACGTGAGATACGTCTCTCAGGAACGTCATCAAATGGCGACAGTGCTAACCACTACACCACCTTGCCGCCAATCAATATACACATACTGTATAGCAAAAATATAAATGTTTTATTTAAAAAAACACAGTGATCTTAGTAGAAACAGTGCATTACAAAGTACAATGTTTTTGTCCCATTACTGCAGAGCTTCCCTCACTTGGTTAAAAAAAGCGGTTTTGAGTCACTTAATCCCGGCAAAAGTTGTGCAACACTACATAAGAAAGGAAACAGAAGTCTGATAAAAAGAAAGAAAAACCTGATGTGTGAGTTGCTATATACAGCACAGTTATAAACTATTATACAGAATTATACAGAAAGATTCAATTATAAACACTGCTTTGTTGCACATAATATATTATGTGATATTATAAAGTACATACATTGATAAAAAGGTTTTTATAAAACTTTCATAAAACATGTGTCTGTGTGTGCGCTAATGGGAAGTTTATTCTGAGTTTTGATCAAAGAAAAAGTGCCAGCACAAAAGGTTCAAAACAAACAAAAATATATATTATCAAAGTTATATTACATTATTACAAAAGGCAGCAATAATAATATTAATAATAGTCTAGTAATAGACTGAAAAGGCTACCAAGTTGCTGGTTGTCATTGTGGAACTACTGATACACACATACTGGACGTGCTGGTCATTATTTATATACAAAACTACATTTCAACAAAGGTATAAAACGCATGATAAAAGTGATGAAGTGACGTTGAATCTCGTTCTGATCTTATTATCTTCTATAAGTTACCATTACTTGTTTACACGGTTGCATCTTGTCATACAGTACAACATGTCGTTACCGTATATGTGTATAAAGACAGCACAAAGTAAAGTAAAGCTCGGAAGAACATAGACTGTTGGTTCCTTCAGTGTGTGCATGACTAGTGCAGTTAAGTTCATTTGTTAACTGGTTAAGAACGATAGTTCAAATTCCATTTTTGGAGGTATATAGTCCTTCAAGCTTCAGCATTTTCCTGGACACGACCGACAGTAGGAACTTTCTAAACCGAGACACTGACATGAAAGGACAAATTCAACAAAGGGCAATTCAGTTCCTTGAATGCATCCAGCAACTCCATGGAATTCTCCACTCCTTTGAGAATTCACACCTCCACAAGACATCATTATCTTCCTGTCCATCTTTCTCAGAATGCCTTGATCTCCACAGCAAGGCTCTCTGGCACTGGGCATGTACATCGCTCTCTTAGGGACATAACGCGTGACTTAAATGGTTCTCCGTCTCCTTCATTACATAAGCATCGAGGATGATGAGACGGTTTCTGTTTCCTAGAAGAACGTCTTGGAGATTGTTTATCTGCAGTCCTGATTGCGCTTCGAAAGAAATCCCATCTCGGATGACGGAACGGCTTCGTGCTATGAGGCTATGTTGGGTCCTTCTTTTCCATCCTCGAGCATATTTTCACTTAGGTCTAGGAGCTCGGACTGGATGTTGTAATAGATGTTTTCCCTATAACAAAGCACGAAATAAGTTGATTAATTATTTAGATAATTAATTAGGATTTGTTTGACAAATTACTCATATATATAATAAAATCTTGCTCTCGACTCATTTGCAGTAGTTTGTGCAAGTTTTCACCCCCCTCTCGTCCTTGCTGGTTTTATAAGTAAGACCTGAAATAGACTTATGAATTCTACACAAAATACCTTGTAATGTTAAAGCAGAAGAAGTCTAGGGTGTAATGCAAAAATATAAATGATGTCATGCAAGTATTCCACTACAATTAGGGCGGGGTTCCAAACCATCACAGGGCACACACATAAACAGTCTCTCACACACACACACTATGGCCAATTTGGGAACGCCAGACACCCAGAGAAAACCCACCAAGCACAGGGAAAACATGCAAACTCAAGTTGGGAATTGAACCTGGACCCTGGTGGCGCATGGCCGCAGTGATAACCACTGTTTGAAAAAATTCCAACAGTCTACTCTTCATCACCCCCTTGACCATATCCGGAGCATCATGCTGAGAATTATCCTTGGCGTCTATGACTAACGCGTTGTGTTCTAGTGACTCAGTGCACCAGAAATAAATCAGGTGTTTCTTATGATCACGTCAAAGGAGGAATGCCTACAGTACCACTTACTAAAATCTTATTTATTTTCAGTTGTAAAACATTTCCAAACTAAGTTGATTGTCCATTCCCCTTAAATACGAGAAGCGTTCAGGTCAACCTGGGACTTTTGATTGTGTAGAACAACAGAGCACAGTTCTGAGAATAAAGATTACCTTTATTCCTCTATATAATCCCCTGCTACAGTAATGCACTTCTCCCAGGAAGTGAAGTGAGTTCCGAGTTCCGAGTCACCTCGGCTGGGATCGTCGTTCACAGACCTACAGACGTTTGCGGAATTCGAATGTTTTGCTAAGAGTGCTTCATCAGAAATTCACCAAGTCCCGGTTTGACTTGAACGCCGCTCATATAATGAATGGGATATTTTGTGTAGCAAATAATCCCAATGAAGTCCAGCTCAATTCCAGGTTATATTCAAAATTTCTAAAACTTCACCTCTGCAATACATTCACTTTGTACTTTCGGTTTTTCGTGACCATCTGCAATTCAACAGAAACTAAGAGTTAAAATAATTTGACCCAGGGGTACCGTAAAAATCATGTGCTTCGGTCATGTGATCTCTGCTACAGTCGGTTTTAGGAATTATGACGTCCAGAGCTCCGCGTTCCTTGAAGCCTTTTGGGAATATGATTAAATCTAAAAAGGATACAGGGTTTTTTTTTTTGCTTGACGTTAAACATTATCTGCTCTCGCTCATATCATTAGTCTGTTTTTTAAACCCTGGTGAGTCCCGTGTGGGTGGACCTACGGTACCAGTCTCTACCAGATTTTTTATGCGTTTACCAAACGGTAGGACGCCTAGCCTAGCTGTGTTACTCTAGCATTAATGATAGGAGACTAACTCTAACTCTAACACTAACAAGATTTAGACTTTGATCAGGATCAGAACTATCTTTTTGTAATTTTTTTAAAAGACTTCAGTTTAGAAGCTACTCAATATACAACAGTGCTTTATTATGAGGAACATAGTTCAAGTGCTTCTGGGCTGCAACATGATTTACTGTCTAGACGGCGTTTTGTTTTACACGTGATGCACTTTGATCATGAATGACTGAGCAACTCAGAACTTTCTGTTTTATTCATGTCTGTTTAACAGTTCACAGGAAGTTGCTCTGTATGACGACTATTACTGCAGCATACTAACAAAACACACACACACACTTTGATCATGCATAAACATGATTTTTCCATCTCTTTTCCCCCCCAACACCCCCCCCCCCCCCCCCGCTACACACACCCATCCTCCCCCCTGTCGCTCTTTTTCTCCCACATGTTTTTGTGCAAAGGGGGAAAGAAAAACATGAAGAAAACCTCATACCCTGCGAGCACTGCATGTGGGAGTGTGGAATCGGTCTTCGTCTCCGCTGTTCTGTTAGACTCGGGGTGTCTTTGACTTGCTGCGTCTTGCCGAATATCGCTTTTTCCATTCCGCACTGTGAAAACGAGAGCAAACAGGAAATGTCAAACGTCTCAAGTGAATCACACGGAGGGAAAACATACGCTGGCATTCAGGGGCTGAGGAAATGTAGAACAATGCACTTTGTGCGATTCATTTATTACGTTTTTTTATTACATTTTTTTTTTCTTTTGGAAAAAAACGTTTTATTCCTGTAAATCATGAAAGAAAAAGCTCTTACACTCTGATGTAATAATGTTGATATTTTCCTTGGAATCAGATTTTTTTGCGAGTAAATCTGAAAGGAAAAGAAAAGGAAAAAAAACAAGAGTTAAGGCTCGTTAATTGAAGCAGATGATTCTCAAAATCTGACCTGAAGTAACCTGTTGAATCATTTTCTGTGACAGCAGCTCTGATCCAGGTTTATATTAATGCACACATTCTAACACATGAACTAACATGAACTATGGTTTCTATGGTAACGGCTTACTCAGGACTTTTGACTTTTAATGTTTAACATGAACAGTTTTATTATTTTTTTTTTTTTAAACGTGAGTGCTGATATGATGGATTTTTTTGTCCTTTCATTTTGTAGACACATATTTACTTAACACTTATGGAAGTCCCACTAAAGGCACGGTTCTCAAAAAGGTGCAGTCTGGGAATTCCAAGGGGTTTGAGACAGACAGATGTGTAATTTTAGTAACTTTTTTTTTTTAACACTGATAAGCAAGGAGATGATTGTTGGATTGGCAATTATTGCCTAGTTACAGCAATAATAATAATAATAATAATAATAATAATAATAATAATAATAATTTTACTTAAATTAATTTATTATTTTCTTTTATAAATTTAAGACTACTAAAAATAATAATATGTACATAAATATTAATACTAATAATAGTAAAAAAATGTAATATGTATATAAATAATAATAATTTTACTTAAATTTAATTTATTATTTTCTTTTATAAATTTAATTCTAGTAAAAATAATAATATGTACATAAATATTAATAATAATAATAGTAAAAAATTATAATATGTATATAAATAATAATAATAATAATAAGTTTACTTAAATTTAATTTATTATTTTCTTTTATAAATTGAAGTCTAGTAAAAATAATAATATGTACATAAATATTAATAATAATAATAGTTAAAAATTATAATATGTATATAAATAATAATAATAATAATAATTTTACTTAAATTAATTTATTATTTTCTTTTATAAATTGAAGTCTAGTAAAAATAATAATATGTACATAAATATTAATAATAATAATAGTAAAAAAATTAATATGTATATAAATAATAATAATAATAGTAATAATAATAATTATTATTATATGTACATGACACTTTCATATATATACATAAACAGCACATATTCGCCTAATATGTTTAATATCTGACTAAAGTAGCTACTAAAACCTAATCTACTCTATTCTACTCTACTCTACTCTATTTAAAACATTATTATACAGTATTACAGCCTTATTATTCAATTATGTAGGAGAATTCAATTATTATTAATAATACTACTACTAATAATAATTAATCTATGGTATATACAATGATCCTGTATAGGGTTGTGGGGGTCTGGAGCCTGGGATGTGGTGCCAACCAGTCGTACACACACAGTCAGTCATACACTACAGGAAAATGATAAAATCAGGTTATGTTTAGACTGTGGTGGAAACCAGAGTACCGTAAGCATGGAGAGAACACGCAAACTCCAGTAACACAGCCCTTAAAGCTATAGCTTGAGCATTCTGTATATTATTAGTGTAACAAGTCAACACGGTACGAGCTGACTAAAAGAAAGATTGTAGCTGCATTTAGCGATGCTCAGAAGTCACAGTCATCCTCGCAAGAAAGAAATCTGAAACTAAAAGGCCGTCCCATGTGGTCTGCTCCACCTGAGTCAGTGCGGAGGCTGAAAGGTCGGAGTGGGACGTGTGCGGGTATTATATGCAGTGAGGTGTTTAGGTTTAGGTTTTAACCAATATTACGTTCGTCTAGGTGTATACTGTACTTACAGTCTGATGTAACTGTCTGATTCTGCCCAGGTGATTCACACTCATCTGCGGAGGTGTTTAGACTTGCTTGACCTGTTTAAAAAAAAAAAAGGTGTTTTTTCAGTTTAAAACATATCACGGGTTTCCTAATAATCTGATTGAACTCATGATAGAAGGAACAAGTCTTGTGAATTAGAAGAAGATAAAGGAGAGAAAAAGAGCGAAAGTCCCTTGGAATTACAGAGAAAAATGTGGCATTTATCATTCATTCATCTTTAAGATCAGCTCCGGGGACATTAGGGTCATGGATCCTCGTGCATGAAACTGGAGAAAGGCTAAACTTGAATTAATGCTAATGGAGACGGATGAAGTAAAATAAATAAATTAATGCTAATGAAAAAGGTTATTACACACGACAAGCGAACCCGGCGTGGTTTCAAATCCCGTCTGATGGGAATTCACAGGGAGCCGACGCAGGTAGCCGCTTTCAGTTTTCACGTAGGCGAGCGGTCACATGACGCTACCGTTAAAAACATTTGTCGTGTCCTAATGACGAGGCAGAAATTCTGTAGAAAGGACCTTAAATCATTACTGGCTGATTACAATCTCGGCAAGAGGAACTAAAAATAAAGTGGCTCACCAAGGGGGAGAACAAAAAGAAGAAAAAAGATATATATTATATATATATAAAACAAGCGCTATTTTAGTACTTGGGTGAAAAGATAAGAACACAGAACATGCAAAGAAAGCAGAAGGAGTGAACAGAGACAAACCTTTTTTTCTCCTGCGCAGCAGCAGGAAGGCAAAGACTAAAAATATGCACATCGCGACGATCACCGCGACGGCTACGTATCCGGACGCCGAGTTACTCTTCTGTGGAATTTCATCTAAAGGAAAAGAAAAACAAAAAGCAAAAAAAAAAAAAAAAAAAAAGCATTAGCTATTACAAGAAATTAGCTGGAAATCACTAAGATGCATAAACAAAACAGTATCAAAGACCATTTAATGTTCAAAGGAACGCTTTGTTCTTTTTTCTTCTTCTTTGATTTGTTTTTACTTCATAGAAAGTGCTGCGCTACAAACATCAGCTTTTGCTAGTCAGGTTAATTAGCATGCACCAAAGACACTCGCTCTATCGTCTACATCGATTTATCCTGTATACAGGGTCACAATTCATCGCATGGCACATGTACACACACACACACACACACACACACACACTACGGGCAATTTGAATGGCAATTGAAAGGCCTAATCTGCATGTCTTTGGACTGTGGGAGGAAACCGGAGTACCCGGAGGAAACCCACCAAGCACGGGGGAGAACATGCAAACTCCATGCACACAGACCCGAGGTGGGAATCGAACCCATACTCTGGGTCTTTTAAGAGTTAGAAACGAAAAATGATGCAGTGTAAAAACATAAGTAAGGGTATATAATAAGGCAATAATCATCAATCAAAGATGCTAGTCAGACTTGAAACTAGATTTTTACGTCTTTGACGCTTCGCCAAAGGTACGAAGACGCTGTTCTACCTCAGGCACTTTATTAGACAATCCTAACAACTATGGCCAAGATGTCCTTTAATCAGGAATTTCAATATTGATTTGTGCTAGCCAACTAGCACAACATCAATTACTACATTTTTAGCCTAGTTAATTAAGTGTGAAAGGTTGGAGTATCTTTTACCTTCCCCATAGCGTACATAGCGGCTAAAAGACCGAAAAGAGACTAATATATTTTCCATTCGGGATGGATGACTAGCGGAAAATCAGACTTTCCTATTATGGCTTTCCTATTCTGCGGGAGATAAGATAAAAACCTGCTAATAACTTTTTCCCTGCTTGAGTCCGGTTGTGAGTTGCAGTTTTGTACTTGATGACTCAAATCATAAATTTGATGCCATGTCTGATCGTTCAGTACAGCTGTAAATCCAGAATATAACAATTCATTACCATTATTTACTTTTATCCTACTGTAGGTTTATTTCACATGATAGTGGAATGAGGAACAGGTACTGAACTGCTCCACTTTCTCCAGGATTTCATTGTTTCTTTGAGTGGTTGGGATTGTTGGGATGCTTATTTCATACAAGAATTTTGGTTCGGTCTGTTAGAAAATTCGGAATTCTGGATCATTAAAACCATCAACACTATCACCACCATCACAAGGTTTGGGTTCTTCTCGTGCCACCGGGGCGGCTCAGTCCCCTCGGATCATGGTTCCGCAGGGGCTCTAAGGTTTGTACTGTGGTGTCTGGCACCAGCACGTTAACAGAGGATCTTTTGGGTGCTTTTGGTTGCAGGTTGGGACGTCCGTGGATCGGATCGATGTGCATCCCATGGGTACGAGATCTGGGGAGTTTGGAGGCCGGATCAGCAGCCTTGTCAGGTTCTGGTGCACTGGGTGTTCTGGTGCCATTCTTTCCTGGTCAGAAAATGCAGACCTTTGTGTGCTGCACTGGCTTTTATAGGACCAGACTGAGTGGGAGTATTCATCACACTACATAACTTTCACTTTTGTACATAGCAACAACCATAAAGTCATGTGATTTATAACACATTTTTATTAAGAAGAAGATCCTGATCGCTTCTCTACCCAATGGTTATGGTGTGGTTGTGGCATTAAGCCAACTTGCAGTACATGAATTTCCAGCTAAATGATCATCAGAGGAAAGACCGTAAAGTCATTTGGACATTTTCTTGGTCTAGACTACTCTTGCACAATATATCCAAGAGGTTTTAGATATAGGATAAGTTAATTCTACACTCTCTCTTGTAGATCTGATATTCCATCCTTCCATCTAGGAACCTCTGTAATCCAACTAGGGGCCGTGGAGACCAATGATTCACACACTTCGGGTAATTTGTGAATGCCAGTTAGCCTAATCTGCATGTCTATGGGATATGTCAGTAAGCATCATGAAGCGACTCTACAGAATGATAGAAAAACCTAAACTATAATCTTCCATAACATCATCTTTCTTTTTTTTTTTTTGAAAAAAGAAAAAAAAATCTGTTTAATGCTCACAGAAGACCTATATGTATAAAAACAACTATTTTTGGGTATGTAAATGCATGTGTGTGTGTGTGTGTGTGTGTGTGTGTGTGTGAGAATGTGAATGTGTTCATTAATCAAAAATTTGGGTAAAGTCCCATTGTGATCAAATGAATATCCCACGCAACAAACCTCAAAACCTCTGTGGTTTAGTGTGTAGGCAGGTATATTTGTACTTTCACATTGCATGGAAACACAGATTAGTCATAAATACATTTAACGAAATGATTTATATTTCCAGAATCATCGTCTGTGGAAGACCTCCATTCGTCCTATTAGCATATCAGTTACCAGAACAAACGCGGTAAGGACTAAGACAGACAGCACTTAACAGCACTCAACTCAAATCAAAACACTCAATCTGTTTCAGCTCAAAACACTTCATAACACTCGACTCTAACTGCTCAACAGCACTCGAATCAAATGACTGAACAGGACGCCAACCGCTCGGTTGCTCTCAACTCAATTCTCTTAAGAGCGCTCGAATGAAATGACGCAAGACTGCGAGTATCCAACAACAATCAACTCAAACCACCCGTTAAAACACCACTCAAACCTTTCAGCACAACTCAACACAAATCAAAAAAGCCTACGACTACATTTAATATCTCAACTCAGGTCACTCAATAGCATTTAGCTTAACATTAAATTGCTCATTATGACTCAACACACTCAATGTACAGGCATTGGTGGCTCAGCGGGAGGTTTACATTTAGGCATTTGGCAGACGCTCTTATCCAGAGCGACTTACATTTTTATCTCATTACACATCTGAGCAGTTGAGGGTTAAGGGCCTTGCTCAAGGGCCCAACAGTGGCAACTTGGTGGTTGTGGGGTTTGAACCTGGGATCTTCCGAACCATAGTACAATGCCCTAACCACTGAGCTACCCCTGGCCCTTGGTTTCTAGCCTGTCATGTGAAAGGAACAGGTTCAATTCCCACCCAATGCCCAAACCCAATGGATGCAGTGTTGGTCCCAAGCCCAGATAAAATGTTAGGGATCCATCAGACATCTGGCGTAAAACCTGTGCCAAGTTGTTGCGCTTCACTCAATGCAACCAAAACAACTCAATACAACCTGGCACGGTTTACAATGAATAAAGGATTACCTTACACACTAGGTTTGGATTTGGCAACAACCTCTCCTCTTCCCTCAACCAAGCCCTTCAGCTCCATGATTATATTTGCAGATCACACCACCATGGTTAGACTAATCACTGGTGGAGATCGAGTCAGTCTCCAGGGAATGATGTCAGATCCACTTTACATCATTTATGAGGACTGAGTGGAGACAAATCAGTCCATAAAATTCTGCAGAACTTGACTAACAATACTTCCTTGGAATTCTCAGGAACATCTGCTGGCGTTGTTCTACTGTTTCTCCACTAACGTATCATATTTCATGGATGACATTTCCAGCTCTCATCACCCTGGCTGAGCCAAAACAATTCTGAACGCCTCCTCACATCCAGGACATCGCGTGTTCGACCTTCTGCCCCATGGAAAGTGCTAAAGGACCATCAACAAAACCTGGAAATAGGGTATTTTCCTGCACCATAAACTGCAATAAGCACGGAATAACCTTCGAGGAACAATATGCTGTCTGTCTGTTGAACAACCTGCTCACTATTAATTAGTGTTTATGATGCACGTTTGCATTATTCCTTCCTTAATGTTGCTTGCTACTCATAAAAGCAAACTAGCTGCATCACAAACACGACAAATGTTGCTGATGTCATCACACACACACACACACACACCCACCTGGGATACTGAATGAAGCCGTCTGACTCGCCTTCCTGCCATCAGTCCAATAGGAACAGGTGTAGTTTTTGACGTCGTGCGTTACGTACAATCGGCTGGTGACGACAAAGACGCCGTCGCTGTTTTCCACATAGCTGCTCTCAGAGCGGTTTGTAAGATCTGACTCAATGAGCTTGTCGTCACTCCAAGTCACACGGGCCAACGGCAGGCCGCGGGACTCGCAGGTGAGCTCCATTTCCTTGTCACTTAGCCTTCTGACCGTCTTCTTAATGGCTTTATATGGCGCTGGAGAAGGTAAAAGTATTAAAAGGACGGTTTGAAATCAAGTTCAAATGTCATCATGAAATTGTGCTCGGTAAATCTTTGTTCATCATTCGACATCACGGTGAAGTCTACAGGATTGATTATTTTTTTTATTTATCTTTAGAATCAAAGTTTATTTAGCTAGCTCCTCCACTGTGATTTGCAAACTAGATACAGCTCATACGTTTTGTCATATTTCCAAAATCATTGTAATGTATAAACAGAGCATTCTTGTTCTTGATTATTAGGAATTTCTAACTATTCTTAATCTTTTTTTCTTTTTCTAAATGAATGAGAAACCCTGCGCTTCTGGTAAACGAGTCCAACACCAAATGAAGTGCCAAAATTTGCAATTCCTTAAATCTCCAACTCCAGTAGCTGATGACCCAAGGAGTTCAAAACTATACAATATTGATCTCCAACTTACTTCAGTCAATAATCACAACCTGATAGTGTAGATTCGCATTGCGTTTACGGCAATTTGGCAGACGTAATCCAATTTGGTACTTAGGATCGTTTGGACGCAATTTGGTAGCCCTAATCCAGACTGACTTACATTTTACATTTAGGCATTTGGCAGACTTACATTTTTATCTCATTACACATCTGAGCAGTTGAGGGTTAAGGACCAAAGGACCAATGCTCAAGGGCCCAACAGTGGCAACTTGGTGGTTGTGGGGTTTGAACCTGGGATCTTCTGAACCGTAGACCAATGCCTTAACCACTGAGCTACTCCTGGCCCCTGGTTTCTAACCTGTCATGTGAAAGGAACAGGTTCAATTCCCACCCAATGCCCAAACCCAAGCCAATGGATGCAGTGTTGGTCCCAAGCCCAGATAAAATGTTAGGGATCCATCAGACATCTGGCGTAAAACCTGTGCCAAGTTGTTGCACTTCACTTAACCACTGAGCTACCCCTGGCCCATTTTATCTGATTATACATCTGAGTAGATCAGGGTTTGCTCAAGGCCCTCATTGCTCTAGGGCCCAACATGGACAACTTGGTGTTTGTGGTGGGGTCTGAACATGGGACCTTCTAGGCCATAGTCCAATGCCTCAACCACTGTACTATCCCTGCCCTCTTGTATCACAAGTAGTAGCAGTACTGAACTTCTATTTTTCAAACATGAAGTTCTTGTTTTGCTCTTCTATACCCCTGTACTGTATATCACCATCTGCTGTCACTCAGAAGAGGTCGGGTTCCCTTTCGAGTCTGGTTCCTCTCGAGTTTTCTTCCTCATACTTTCTCAGGGATTTTTTTTTCTCTCACCGCTATTGTCGTTACGGATTTATGCTACATCCGGATTTCTGTCAAGCTTCGTTACAATTTGCTTTAGGCAAACCATCTAAGAGATCAATCTGTCCAGAATATTTTAGTCAAACAGACACAACTTCTAAGTCAAAACTCTATCCCATTAGGATGAGGTGGATTGTTCAAGGTTGCTAGGACTAAACCAACCTCGGACGGTGAGCGTGGTCTGCTTGTAGTCGCCGTCTCCCTGGACCACGATGCATCGGTACGTTCCCGAGTCGTTCAGGCGGAGCTGCGAGAGCTCGATTACAGCCCGGTTGTTCTTCAGCTCCTCCTTTAAGATTCGCACTCGCCGCTGAAACTGCTCATCTGTGAAGTTAGGGCTCTCGGAGCCCAGATACAGACGGTAGACGTTCAGTGGCGGTAGAGGTTTGAGACGCGCCCATGTGACGGATATGTGCGAGACATCCGGGACGGACGAAAACCGGCATCCCATCACGATCTTATCGTGCAGCTCTCCATCGTAGGAATCTTGCTCCGACTCCACAATGAAGGCGGCTACAGTACGAGAGACCATTAACATTAAGGCCATTAACAAAACACAATGGGAGGGAAAGCACAAAGCTTCATTTGAAAAGTAAGGTACTTCAAAATGAATAGAACAATGAGTTCAACTGAGTGTGGTTTGAATACCGTAGAAAATCAGAAGACAGAAATGGAGAAGAAGAAGAAGAAGAAGAGGAAGAAGGATATGAAGAATTGGCATATTTGTGATATTACTACATAATACATTTCACGATTGAATTAAAAGCAACGTGTATGTCATGTACATCGCCTACCCTGTAGACACGGCCATGTGACAAGGAGCAACGTGAATATTTCGCCCCTCATTGGTACCTGTATTGAAAAAACCCAAACACACACACACACACAGAAATATACACAACACATCAGATGTCACAGAGTAACCTGGGAAAAGCCTGTTAGCGAAAAAGCAACGCAAGAAAATATTTCGGTTCCTCTTTTTAATTTCCCACTGAAGCAGCTCAGCGAGTTTGCTGAATCATCGTTGATTATATCATAATTACCGAGCAAAAAGTCCACAGTGAGAACCTAGGAATTAAAGCTACTTGGACTGCCCTGGGTTCCACATCATTTTCTGATATCATAAACTGAAATAGGTTTCTTAGTAACTAGTACACTCTGGGGCCCAAGCCTAGATAAATGGGAAGAGAGGGGTATGAGGAAGGGCACCTGGCAACCCAAAAAATTATGCGCCACATCAGTTATTCAGGATCTGGTGTAAAGTGCTGACTCAGGTTTATCTGGAAAGCTTTAAAACCTGGCATGAAGTGAAAAACACCAAGTCAGTTAAAACGCAAGATAACACAAAGAAAAAACACTGTGTATGAAATATCTACTTTTATAACATGTACATTTTTACCCCTACCAGAATATGGGAATAACGTCGTCAAAATGTAGAACTTCCAAAATCAGCATATTATTACTAACTTTTTGTTCATAGAAACAACTGAAAACAACCATAAATCACGTGATCATGTGTATCATCAATTTTTTTTGCCCATGTGACCCTTTTTTTGTTTTTTTTTGCTCAGTCATGTTTGTATAGAAGTTGATCATATGGCCTATTTTGTGCTGAAAAAAGGATTTGTCAGGTTTATTTAAAAAAGCAGCAGCTGCTTAAACAGCATGATCTTTACACGAGCAAAGCTAAGGCAAGGGCAGAAAGTCAAGACCATCATTTCTGCATACTTTTGCTCAAACATATTTAAGATTTCTTGAGGCAGGGGATCAATATACTACCACATATACTGTACAGTACAGAACCCAATTGTTTATAAACCAAAAATGCATGAACCATAAACCATAAAACAAATACACACCAATAAAGAAATGCTTGATAATGTCACGCTGTAATCAGTCATGTACTGTATTACTATTATTATTATTACTAGTAGTAGTATTATTATTGCTTTACACTGGTAAAGACATGGCTATTACTCTACCTAAAGACAGGGTCATTATCTTGTCTGAGAGTCCGCATTGGTTTCTCTTTTCATATGCAAAGTTTGCCGAGAAGTAAGTCATTCCTTCTTGTTCTTCCGGAAAGCTGCTTAAATGTTGCTGCATTGCAGCTCAGGTTAAAGTACTGTACGAAATGATTTGCGGTTTTCTCGGTCTCACTTTCATTTGCATGCTTGACTCGACCTCAGCTTCCCTACGACGCAAACTCAGCTCTTGGACTTGCTTGGACAATAATGATTGACAACAGTCAAGGCATTAGGGTGGGAATTTTTCCTTTCTTTTTTTCTTCCTTTTTTTTTTTTTCAGCTTTAAAAAAAAAAAAAAAGTAGAGTCATGATTACAGTGCAGCCATAATAAGTAGGCACATCAATGGGTTATAATCACCTTTCAGAATAAAGCTTAACTACAGACTACAGAATAAAGTCACATCACATGATATCATTGCTATTACACCATTTTCATTACTGCTTTAGAATAAACAAATAAATGAATGAATAAATGCATGCATAATACATACGGAATGGGAGACGGGAGATTGCTTAAAACTTCCTGATTGCACTGACACTGGAGACTCCTTCTATAAATGGTGTATTAACATCTCCTTATGGAAAACATCACCAAATCGATGACTATATGTTTTTTTTCCCTATAAAGAATCATGCATTTATTACAAATTGTAGATTATTACTAGTAGCACATCTGTTATACAAATCCCTGTGTCACTATGAAAACTACACCACGTCAGAGCGTCAATATAAACCCGACCGTGTTAATAACAATCGAGGAAAATCCGTCCACACCTTTTTGCGGCCAGTCCGATTCAAGCAGCACCGTAGTTTATAATCAGCGAAAAAAACAAGAGCTTCGGTGTCAACGTAGGACCTGAAGGTGTCTCATGATTACTCAAAGTCACCCTTGACAGAACTTCTCTTTATTACTTTCTATTCACTGGAGGATAAAAGGCATGACAAGTCTCATGCATGTACTTTTTTTTCTTCGTAAGCTTCTGCACTCGTCTTTGCACAGTTCGCTGAACAAAAGAGAAATGATGCAAAAGAAATCTGATGATTCCGGTTTATCACTTGCAAGCTTCTGACAAAAGAAACAAAATAAACAAGGCTTCGTATAGAAGCACAGTGTAAATACTGTACAAAAGGAAAAAAATCAGAGGACTTACAATGTTATGGATTATTATCTCATTACTTTATGTTTTCATATCATGAGATAGTAAGTCATAATTGTGCGATAATAAGTCATAATATAGTCAGTTAAGAGATAAGTCATTATTATGAGTAAGTCATAATTGAAATACCGGGCAATAGTGTACACACACCTTAAGTATACTCTGTAAGAACAGCTGACCTCCGTGCCTTAAAACTTCAACTGTGTTGTTGTCTTATTCTAAATACATTGAATATGAAGGTGTGTCCAGATTTTTGACAGGTACAGTAAGAGATAAGAGTAAGCCATAATTATGAATTAATAAGTCATAATTATGAGATATAGCTTCCATATACACTACAGTACTTTTTCCCCACACCCTTTTTTTTTTTTTTTTTGGAAAAAACATGACAGACCAAGACAAGCATGTTACATGGCATGAGTCAAGAAAACAACATGCTCACACTTTATCCAGACCAAGTCATAACACCTAATGCACATTAGAGTGCCCTTAACCCTAAACAGCTTGGCACCTTCCTCTGGTAAACTGGAGTTACAGTATATGGCCTTCATTTGCATACTCTAACCTTATTGGCTTGAATATTTTATGATGCCATAAGACCTGGCTGTTCCTGAATCCTAAGTTACTGTTGCATGCATATGTTGATACTGTAGGAAGACTGTGGGTTCAAGGCCCTTAACCCTATCTGCACTTATCCTGGCTGACCCTGTGCTGTGACCCCAGCGTCTTTACTGAGATTTGTAAAAAAATAAATTTTTTTTTTAAAAAGCCGATTTCGATGTGCTGTAAACAATTATATATGACAAATAATTGAATCTTAATCTTAAATCTGAGTTCACTGAATAGGATAACGGAAAGAATAAATAAATGAAGGAAAGGATATATATTATAATGCTCAGATGGCTTTAAGGGCTGAACAAAACCATTAACCTTGGCTTAGGACCTGATTTGTTTAAATCATGCACAGTACAGCTCCTTGGTGAGCTAATCTGAAAGCAATTTTAACAAGAATGAAGGTTCGTTTGCCCAGAAAAACATAGATAAATAAAACAGATGAGTTAGTTTTAAAGTTTTCAAGTGATCACTAGGATTCGTGAACGGAAGAATAACGTGAACATTATCTGGAATGATCTAACAAGATAATAGTTAAACATTCGAACGTAATGCAACATTTCATCTAGGGCCCTAAAATGAGTATGGAGTGACCGTTTAAGCTAAAACAGAAAAGCAGAACCTGTTCAATGACCTGAAGAAACCTTTTTTTTCTGCTTGTCTTGACTTCAATACTGTCTAAAAAGAAACAAAAAAATCACCCAGTGTTTATGCCACTTTAAACTTGTTAATGTTGGTACAGAATATTCGTTCGTTTTCGTTACCAGGTCACCACGGGATCAGGGCACAAGGCAGGAGCAACTATAATGCACCACACTAAGAGCAATATGGAAACACCAGCTGTCCTACACCCTAAGGGCCCTGGTTGCTCAGTGGTGAGTTTCTCTCCTACTATGCGGAAGGCCTGGGTTTGATTCCCATGAGAGTACCCAAACCCCAGACAACTGAATGCAGCTGTCAAGCCCAGATAAAATGGGAGGGTTGCATTAGGAAGAGCATCCTGAAACCGGATTCACCAGAAACTCACAAAGCACACACACACACACACACACAAATCGGATTCAAGATTCGAACCCCCAACCCTGGACGACACGGCTAACCACAGAGCCCCTGGTCACCCCCCCCCCCTCCTATGCAGAGACACAGATGTTTGTGCAAATTACATTTTAATCAGATCTGATCTGATGTTCTACATGAGCTAATCTGAAACAGAACATTTCTAAAGTATTAAAAACAGGTGGCTTTTGCTGGCTGGAACATAAGTTTTGTGCTTCTGATTTAAAGAATCCTTTAAAAAAATAAAAAAAGAAAGAAAAGGCGAGGAGCAGAAACCAGAGAATTGTTTTTTTTGGACCTCATACACTTAAAAGATGAGCAAGAATGTACTTGTAAAGAAGCGTACCAGTAATAACACAAGAGTAGTCGTGGCAGTGGCAGTCAGAGCAGTATTCCTAGACAATCTATAAATCTGACTCTCTCTATGAAAACAGTGGCACTCATGCAGAATTCTGCAGAAATATTATATTGTTGAAGTGCCTTCCTTCCAGGAAAATCACACACACACACACACACACACACACATTTAAAGACAAATCCATGAACAACAACAAGAGCTAAAAAAAATATTTTAAGCACATTATATAAAATTAAAGGGGAAAAAAAGATCAAATAAACAGATCAAAGGGTCAAGATCAAAGAGACAAGATCAAAGGGACAAGATCTATATTGATCAGATTGGCACTGGAAAGAAAATGAAAAGTATGAATATTTAAATAGATAGTTGAAAGAAGGGGGGAAAAAATAAAAGAATAAAAATTACAAACCAAAGATGCATGTGTGTATTACAGCAGGAATATTCCAGATAATGTAAATAATCCTCAAACGTTTAAGGAAAGAACAAAGACAAACTCCGCCAAACACACAGAACTCTTACCCGTTTGTTATCCTAAATCCTGGGAGGTAAAGAACATGTGAGTGTTACTGAGCTGAGTGTTTCACACATCGCGTAGAAAAACAACGCCGAGATAAAGAGACCGAAAACAAGCGCGTTATGAAATTACAGTCAAAACTCCGCCTTCTCACCGACACGCGCAGGCGCGCGCTTTGTCTCTCTCTCTCTCTCACACACGCGCACATACCACGCGCACATACACACTGAGAGAGTGGAGTAGGCGTGTGGGAGCGCGAGTGCTCGATTTCATGCATCTTTTTTTTGTTTGAACTTTTTTTTTCCTTTTTTAGAATTTTGTTACGTCAGAATTTCAAAGCATTCCGCCCACTCGCGCGCTGGCACACACGCGCACACAAACCAACCGTTGATTCCTGGAGACAGCAGTTAGCGCTGACACTCCGACTTCCTGCGCTAACACGCACACACACACACACACACACACACACACACTCAGACCAGCCATAACATTATGACCACTGTGATGTACTGTGTCTTCTGACAGCTTGGTATCAGAACCAGCACTGAGCCAGAACCACATCAGAACCACATCAATCAAAACTATACAGTAGCTCTTCTATTGGATGGGACTACACGGGTCAGCCGTGTACATCACTGAACCCTGGTCACCAGTGCACCGGTGTCTCCTCCTTGGATCACTTTTGGTACGTCCTGACCCCTACAGACTGGGAACATCCCATAAGAGCTGGGGTTTTGGATTTGCTCTGATCCAGTTGTCGACCCATTACGATGTGGCCCTTCTTAAAGTAGCTACATCTTCGATATCTCGATAAAAACGGTGGCTGGAAGTCGGTGGGACGTAGTAGGCAGCAAGTGAACCTTCTTTCCAGAACGTTGATATGTTAAAAAATTAAAATAAAAAGGGCAAGCATAAGGAGCAAATTCTGGACATTTCCATTTATTTCCATTTTTATTTCCACTTAAACTGCTATTTTGTCTTTTGTACATATAGGTTTTTATATTTCTTATATATTGCTGTTTGAAAATGTGTATATTTTGTTATATTCTCTTATAGTTTTAACTATTAATTTCTTATTTCTTGTTAATTGTTTCTAAATTTTTAAGGTCACAGGTGGTCGTATAAGCATTTCACTGTATATTGTACTGTGTATGACTGTGTACAGTATGTGACAAATAAAATTTTAATTTGAGTGACTTTAACAAGGGCCAGATTGTGATGGCTAGAGGACTGGGTCAGAGCAGCTCTGAAACTGCAGTTCTTGTTGGATGTTCCCAGGCAGATGTGGTCAGAACATGCCAAAAGTAATCCAAACCGGTGAAATGGAGACAGGGTTCATGAAAGGCAGCCATGGCTCACTGATGCACATGTGGAGCGAAGGCTGGCCCGTGTAGTCCGATCCAATAGAAGAGCCATTGTAGCTCTTATTGAGGAGAAGGTTAACACTGGTTCTGATAGAAAAATGTCAGAAGACACGACATGACTGCATAAGTGCATGACTGTTATGGTGGAAAAAAGGGGGACCTACTCAATATTAGGCATGCGGTCATAATGTTATGGCTGATTTGCGTATATGGGGGAAACATCAATTAATTTATGAATCACGATTCTTTTGTGTGGTGATTCACGCAGCACAGAAAATAATTCTAAGCTATTAGAAACACTCATACAGTAGCACATGCACAAATATTTTTACAATTATAATGCCAGATTCAATAATTCAAGGCATGATCTAAATAATTAAAAATGTATAAAATGTTTTCAACTTGACATTTTGTCTCTACAGATGGTGCTGAAGTTTATTTTTCTGTTTGCTCATTTAAAATTTGTGTAATCAATTTATTTTTATGAAAACACCCATGAAGATATATGTGGTATATACTGTATGGTTAAAATGTCATGGATTCAACCACTATGGACAGGTTGTAGTATGATCTCATGATTCAAACTGGATTGTAAACAAAGCATGAAGCTGCAGACCAAAAGCAAGCGCAAACTGGTCCACATACAGTGTCAGTCGTCATCTTGAGCCAAGACATTCAGTATATCTAAACGAGTTGTGAGTGTTGTATGTGTCATGTGTCACAGGTCTGCAGCAGTGACACATACTGAAACTTCTTTGCAACGTACGTAGTGGGAGCCAGTAAACTCTGTACGAGTGCATTCAGAGAACCTTTTCCCCTTATTCTCTTAGTCTCTATTGCCCTTTGTATGTGTTTTTTCTGCATGGCCCGGATTTTCCATGGATCGCACGTGACGAGAACTTGATATCACTAGAATGAGCTCTTCACGATGAATGACGTAATGCTGCATGTTGAATCAGGTTTGTGGCGTGGCAGGTCTATAACTGGAACTAACAACTATGGAAAGCAGTGTTTGCTAGTGCCAAGTGATGACGGGAAAAAGATATCGGTAGTCTCAGATATGACGATGGGGTCTGCTTTAAAATATTTTTAGACATTCTTAATCTCTTGATCACAATTACAGCTCAGGTGACTGTTTGCTGTATACGCAAATCAAATTCCATTACTGTCATCATAAAACTGCTTTATATTTACTACACCAGTAATCCAACCATATATGGTGTGTTTAAATACTGTTCACTGACTAAGATAAAGTGAATAGCAATAAACCCCGATATATATTTATAAACCCTGAGTTTCCTCTTTATTACTGGCATGTTATTTTAAGTAATTTTGACATAATAGACAGAATAATGACATTTTAATCTCTGGTTAAATTAAAGCCCCTCTTTTAACAATCTTCGCATTCCGAAGTTACAAATAATAAGCGACAGAATAATTGAGATTCATATTTAATGGGAGCAGACAAATTTTTTTTTTGTTTTATTTAATCAATAAATAAAGTTAAAGAATAGATAAAGTTCAACAAATGAGAAATGTCTTTTGTATCCAAAGTAGCGGAAGCCCACATTACACAATCTCGTGTAATCTTTCGATCACTATGACACACACATGACACGGCTTTATCTAAAAGACACAATATTCCATGAAAAACAAGCAGCAAATAATGCGTGTTTTGTGCAGAGATTAGGTCAGGCAAGCCCCTTTTCATAAATGACACAATAGTGAAATTTCCTCTTTATTTAATATAAATGAAGCCCCCTTTTACATAATATTAACGCTCAATGACTCACAAACAACACAAAACCATTTCCTTTTATACCTAGAATGAAGGAAGCCCCTTTTCCCCCACAACATATTCAAACTCTATGACATTCTCTATCAACTATGTTTTTGAACTATGTTGTATAAAATTTCTTTCTAGAGCTTCAGTAAATGAATGAACCATCTTTATTGTACAATATAACAGAGAAATGACACATTCGTGGCATTTATTATATTTGTAGGTAAATAAAGCGAGCCCATTATTAACACAGTGAATTTCTTTTTAACACAGACATTTCTTTTTATGTCTAAAGTTAAGAAAGCTATTTTTTCATTCCCTATAGCATACAAACGACCCCATAATGGCATTTGTTATAGAACTAAAATAAAGCACATTTTTAACACTGTTAACACTCTATAAAAGATCCACAATACAATAAATTATATTTCTTTCTAAACAGTAGATGAGGAACTATAACACACAGACACACACAAGAAAATGACACAATAATGAAAATTGTTTAATTGTCTAAAGTACAAGCCTCCTTTATAGAACATACATGATTTTAAAAAAGGACATTACTTTCTATAGATACATTTAAGCATATTTAAGCATTTGAGTTCAATAACAGAGAAATTACACAATAATAATATTTATTTCTATAGTTAAAGTAAATCAACCACAATTTTAATGCCCAATAAATGTCAAATGACACACGAATTAATTCATTCATCTTCTGTACCGCTTTATCCTGTATGCGGGGTTTCGGGGGGCCTGGAGCCTATCCCAATCCGTCACTGGGTACACACCACACGGGCATTTTGGGAGCAGCGGACGGAAACTGGAGTACCCGCAGGAAATCCACCAAGAACATGTAAACTCCATTTATGGCGGGACTTGAACCCTCGATCATAGCTAACCACTACACCACCGTGTTGCCTTGACACAATAAAGACATTTGTTATTTGGCTTAAATAAGGCAGGCCCATCGGTAACACTGTTAACACTTAATTAAAGAAACATGACACACTGAAGACATTTAGTTCTACAGTATGGTTAAAGTGAAGTCAGACGCTTTTATTTATCACCCGATAGCAGACAAATGACATGACGTTTCTACCTGTAAACGAACCACGTTTTCAATATCAAGTGACAGACAAATAATGACAAAATCACATATAGAAATGTGCTACATACTGTATATTTTACAGCATTTCCTTTCTAATCTCAGTTTGTTAGGAATCATCGAACCAAGATATACAGGAGCAACACCGGACCAACCCAGAGCCTTTAACTGCTGAGTCAATATACAGTATAATGACACAATGATGTCAAGTTCTTTCTACAAACGTTTAAGCATGCGCAATTTAACATTAACATTAACAGGCAGGTGACACAGGCAGCGCGGTGGTGTAGTGGTTAGCACTGTCGCCTTGCACCTCCAGGGTCTGGGTTCGATTCCCGGCCAGACTCGATTCCCGTCTCTGTGTGCATGGAGTTTGCATGTTCTCCCCGTGCTTGGTGGGTTTCCTCCGGGTACTCCGGTTTCCTCCCACAGTCCAAAGATTAGGCTAATTGGCGCTCCCAAAATTGACCAGTGTGTGCTCTGCAATGGATTGGCACGCTGCCTCGTGCCCTGAGTCTCCTGGGATAGGCTCCAGGTCCCCGTGACCCTAAATACAGGATAAAGCGGTATAGAAGATGAATGAATGAGACAAATGACACAATAATAAAATTTCATTCCATAGATAAAATAAAGCCAGCCCGTTTTATTATTATAATTTTTTTTTTTTTTACATTTTTAAGAACGAACAGTAGACTCACTGTACAATAATGACATTTTTCCAAAGTCAAAGTTTGGTGAGAACCTTTTTAACAAATATAATGCTCTATGACATTTACATTAAGGCACTTGGCAGACTCTATGAGTGTGAGTAAACCACGGGCAACTTTGCTATGCACACTCCTAATTGCTATTTATGTTAGAATGAACAGTTGAACCAACCAACTGAACAAACCAACATCCTCATCTCATGAGTCAGTTTCACATGCTGAAAAAACCAAGACCGTGAAATTTTCACCCGTCTCATGTGACCACCTAAATTTCGACCAGTTTCAGATGTGCCTGTACTGCAGATTCTGTGTGTTTTTCAGGTAATGTGCTAGCGATGCACAGACCGAGTGATACTGTGAACGCTGAAACATCCCTAGGGGCTTTTTAAACTCTAATTATAGGGATTATAACAACATGCAACATGAGAAGATAATTTGAGTACCAGGCACAATCGTGGTTCCTGTCATTTATGTATTTAAATAAAACGTTTCGGGAACATGCATAGGCTTTTAGAATCCTTATCCTTATCTATTCATAATTATAACTCATGTAATGAATATACAAAAGGTGGTTAGTCATATCTGTGACATCTGTTGTGATGGATGTCAGATGGAATTTCTCGTCTCTGTCACCACGTAGACATTTGAAAGCACTGAATTGCACAGGGGAAACATTTCTTATGGAGTATTTTTGGGATTTTTTTAATGTATTTATTTATTTTATTTTATTTATTTATTTATTTATTTTTTTTACATGGGAATGCCATGAGTGTGCACTCATAAGAAACTAGAACCGATGCATGCATTTAGTCACACTTTCATTATGCGTGTTACAAGCAAGCAATCTGAGTCTGAGTCAGGTCTTCATGATCAAATATCTCGTTAATCTTTGATGGGAAAATAATATCTGTCTAAAGTGGTCAACTAGAAGTTGAGGCAATCAAAGGAACTGGGTTTCATGATGATATTTCACAAACCAAGAAGTAATGTTTTAGGGAAGTTGATGATTTTCTCTTTGTTTTTCTAGGAAAGGAAATTTCAGTAGGGTAAATGTAAACCAACTAAAGACACAGAGAAATAATGTAGTCTTACAGACAGGGGGAAAATGTTTTTCATTTTATTAAATAATGGAAATAACCTTTTAGAGTTAGCACTGTTGCCTTGCACCTCCAGGGTCCGGGTTCGATTCCCCGGCCAGGCTCGATTCCCGTCTCTGTGTGCATGGAGTTTGCATGTTCTCCCCGTGCTTGGTGGGTTTCCTCCGGGTACTCCGGTTTCCTCCCACAGTCCAAGGATATGCAGGTTAGGCTAATTGGCGTTCCCAAATTGCCCGTAGTGTGTGATTGGGTGTGTGAGTGTGTGTATGTGTGTGTGCCGTGCGATGGATTGGCACCCTGTCCAGGGTGTACCCCGCCTAGTGCCCGAAGTCTCCTGGGATAGGCTCCAGCTCCCCCTGAACACAGGATTAAGCGGTATAGAAGATGAATGAATGAATAACCTTTTAGACTGACCCACATATCAAAGGTTAGGAATCAGATGTTTAACACATTTATTATTCAATCCTTCATTCTAAGGAAATGTCATTTTCTACTTTATTGACTTTCCTAAATTTGGTTTTATTTCAAGCCTATATTTAACAAAAACTTTAGTTTTACTGTAAATAAATCTGGGATAAAATTAAAGCTTTAATTCCTAATGTTTTAATTCCAAATGCTATAATGTCATTTGTCATCTTTCCTATTTTACTAGTGACACGTTCTATTTGTATAATCACTGGGAACTGGTGGCTCTGGAGGTTCTGAGGTCTAATCGGAGGGTTGGTGGTTCAAGCCACAAGTCACAACCACCAGGTCGCCACTGCAGGATCCTTGGGCAAGACCCTTAACCCTACACCCCATACAACCCAACCACTGCATGCAGTGCCGGTCCCAATGTTGTTGTTGTTGGTCTTTCGGCTGCTCACGGCAAGGGGTCGCCACAGCGGAGTATCCAGTCCGCACAACAACTTGGCACAGGTTCCCCTTCGTGACGCAACCCTCGCATTTTATCTGGGCTTGGGACCGGCACTGCATCCAGTGGCTGGGAATCGAACCCGGGCCTTCCGCATGGCAGGCGAAACACCTACTACTGAGCCACCAGTGCCTGGCGTCAGACTGAAATGAATAATCCTGATATTTTACAGTGTGAAATATCAAAGATATGGAAAACTTATAATTATGGGTCAAGCACTATGACATCAACACTATGACATCATAGTGCTTATGTCATGTTCTTTTAAGGGTTTTTACCCCCCCTTAGGTCTTAACCTACTCAAAAGGTCATGAAAATCAGCACACAGGTTTGAATCTGCTGCTATTATTCAATTTATTTGTATAGCGCTTTTACCAATTGACATTGTCTCAAAACATTCATTCATTCATCTTCTATACCGCTTTATCCTGTATTTAGGGTCGCGGGGACCTGGAGCCTATCCCAGGAGACTCAGGGCACGAGGCAGGGTACACCCTGGACAGCGTGCCAATCCATCGCAGAACACACACACACACACACACACACTACGGGCAATTTGGGAACGCCAATTAGCCTAACCAGCATATCTTTGGACTGTGGGAGGAAACCGGAGTACCCGGAGGAAACCCACCAAGCACAGGGAGAACATGCAAACTCCATGCACACAGAGACGGGAATCGAGCCTGGCCGGGGATCGAACCCAGACCCTGGAGGTGCAAGGCGACAGTGCTAACCACTACACCACCGCGCCGCCTTGTCTCAAAACAGCTTTACACAATCAAAAGAATTATTTAAGTTTGTATGGAATGTGAATGTGTATGAATCAAAATGTTCAGATAGTCCCTGGTGAGCAAGCCGAGGGCGACAGTGGCAAGGAAAAACTCCCTGAGTTTAGGAATAGGTAATAGGAAGAAACCTTGAGAGGAACCAGACTCAACAGGGAACCCATCCTCATCTGGGTGAAACAGAGAGCAGGAAATGATCTACATTTATACAGTGTGTAATGACGCCTGTGCGGCTGGGCCCTGGGCGTGGCACAGGAGATTTTGCTGCATATCGCATTTATACGATTTACCGCCAAACCGGGGCAGTTTTGCAACATTTTGGACAATTCCGTGCTCCCAAGTTTGCAGGAACAGTTTGGGGACGGCCCCTTCCTGTTGGAACATGACCTCGGTCCAGCCCACAATGAGCCAGTTTGGTGTGGAGGAACGTGACTGGCCTGCACATTAACCCGATAGAACACGTTTGGGGTGAACTAGAGCGGAGACTGCGAGCCAGGTCTTCTCGTCCAACATCAGGGTCTGTCCTTAGGAATGCGCTTCTGGAATAACGGTCAAACATCCCCATGAACACACTCCTTGTGGAAAGCCTTCACAGTAGAGTTGGAGCTGTTGTAGCTACAAAGGATGGGTAGACGTCATAATAATATATAAGAGATAATAAAAATCGAACATTTGTGGGATTGTACTTGAGATCTGATATGAGATGATTTTGCTCTAAAGTAACACATAATGAAAAGTTGTTCAGCTTCCCCAGTGCAGTGAAGTGCTCATGTATGGTTGGGACAAATTGAGTTGAGTTAAAGCTTTTGCTGCCCTCCTGTGTTTGTTTCAAGACGTGCAGCTCTCTTTGCCACATTTAAAGATATACAGTACTGTGCACAAGCTTTAGGCACTCTATTTTTTAAAAATGGTTTAAAATCTCTATTTTGTGATTCATGCATGAAATATAAAGTGAACAAAACATATTGCAAACATTATTGAAAATAAAAAATCATGAAGTCTTATATCTTATATATCTTATATATGCCAGGCCACAGTTGTAAATAAGAAACCTGTTCTTAATCTGTCTTGCCTGGTTAAATAAAGGTAAATAAATAAAATAAAAAATTATATCTGGTTTCATCTGCAAAAAAACAGGAACCCAGAAACCTTGAAGAACAGCACAAATTGTATGTGTATGTTTTTTTTCTAACTTATTTATTTTTTTGGCTTAACAAAGGTAATACAGTGATTATATATTTTTTTTACTTATTTCGACACATCCATTATGTAATATTTGTTCTCATGCTCACCTCTTTCTTTATCCATTGATGCCTCCGATAAATATCCAACTTGGTCAGTAGAAACTGAAAAAAAATTATTAAAACATTATAAATAATTTACAGAATGACAATTACAGTGATTCTTACTTTAATGTACAGTATTCCAATATTTATGAGAAGGGGGGAAATGAATGCATGAAATATTTCGTACATTTAAGCTTCTGATATCTTATACTTTTTAGTTTTATAGTACTTAAAAGTAATATATTTTATGCCAACCTATGTATTTTACTTTAATTCAAAGTTATGCATTTGTCATATTTAAGCTAGCATTAAAACTAAATTTGAAATATAGTTGCAAACGGCAGGGTCTTAGCAGCACAGACATATCACACCTGTAGTATTGGTAGATATTCTCATGTGTCTTATTAAAGAGAACCTTTGAGATTTAACAACGTTTGGTCTTTCTCAGGAGGCTTAGGGCACGAGGTGGAGTACACCCTGGATGGGGGGGCACAAACACACACACTCACACACTGACACTCTCCAGGGCAATTTGGGAACACCAATTAACCTAATCTGCATGTCTTTGTACTGTGGGAGGAACCCCACCTACCTGGAGGAACCCTACCGAGCATGGGGAGAACATGCAACATGCCCCCAGGCGGGAATCGAACCCGAACATTCGAATCGAACACTAACCATTACACCAGCGTGCCGCCCATGGTAATTATAAGCTGATGAATTCTGATTGGCTGATGGCACTCATGCTTGTTGGTTGGTTCAAGTGATATTTTAGCGAGTGATGTACTGTAATACGCTCTCATGAGGGAGCAATTTGAACTCCCTCCAGCAAACAGGCATGGTTCTGTGAGCATTTTACGTTATAACACCCCTTAAAGACTTAAAAAAATTAAAACTGGAGCTTATCCTCAGCATCCTTTTGAATATCTTTAGCTAGTTTTTCTTAAAATTACATGTTGCGTTTAGAAGCTACAGCTCATCTAATGATTACCAATCAAAAGACTTTGATTTTGACTTTTGTTAAATTTTCATATGCTGATGGATTAAAAAAACAGGTTCCCTTTCAAAAGCTACACTTGATGCTGCGCGAGAACGCTATGGGAACGTCTCTTTGTTCTCCGTGTGTGTCAAACACGCAAAAACTTTGGCTTATTTAACCTCAGTCAGGTGGCGTCATCTGATAAGGTGCACCTGCAGGTTATAAATAGGACTGAACCGGAAACATCCTCAGGTCTTTTTGTCTTCAAGGACCGCATTGTGTGTGTGCGGGTGTGCAAGCACTTTTCAAAGCAAAAAGAAAGCGAAAATAGAAAGAGTTAGACATCGTGCTTCTGTGTAAAAGATATCTCGCTGAGGGCGATCTCCACGCTTTCTGTTTTGGATGTTTGGGGAAGAGCACGCTATCCTCAGGCTTGAAGGAGCATGTGAGCATTGCGATCTGCTCCCTATTAAAGTCCCTCGTCCTCGGCTCGACTTTTTTAAAATGAAACCGCGAGCCGCGGCGCATTCCTGGGGTTCGCATGCAGATCTGGTGGAAGCGCATGAGACGGAATCTACCTTTTCTCTCGCTCTCTCTCGCCAGATCATGAGCCTTTACCGTCCACTTCTCAAGCACGCTCCGTGTAAATAAATAACACTCACATTGCAAATGATTTGTATTGTTCATTTAACATTTATTTTATAGATCTGCCATATTTAATATTAATTTAAATATTTAAACATTCAAAACCTTGTTGGGTTTGTATTGCAATATGCCTCCTCTGCCTGACACACACAGCCATCGAGCCTTCAGCAAGCCTAGTGCACGTTCTACTGTGCTTCTTGTGCGCTCATGTGCTCGGTTGCAATTCAGCTCCGTTTGGGATACAGGGTTTGCCACTGGGGTCATCAGACAGGATTTAAGGGCACATCCTCGATCCCCTGCAATGATGTAGATTAACATACAGTACATTAGATGGTGTTGAGAAGTCTAATTTGACTAATCTAAAATCTAATCTAATGAATATTTTGATTAATCGTTACACACTTACCAATAAGCCAGCCTTCTCCAGCAGCGCTTTGCTGAAGACGCACAACACTTGGAAGTGTAATAGAAGTCGGATTTTTGTCCTTTGCGCTGCGGTGTTTGGAAACGTAATGTACTGTGATGTAAGTGATATAATTGCATGTAAAACGTGTGGCTCACGGTGGGTTGAGAAATACCAGACCGGTCACCAATTTCCCTTTGAAATGTGCCTGTGGTATAGCCAATAGTAGAAAGAACCTGCGTGTGCACGTGGACTGCACTGGTGCGCTTTGTCGGCCTCTCCAAAAGTTGCGAGAACTGCTGACACAAATCAAGCAAAATTGCCCTTGGCAAACGAAAACGACTAATGAGCCACTAATCACTCTCAGCAAGTAAGTCTGTGCGGTCCCTGAAAACGCGATCTCTGCGCAAAAGTGCTTATTGCAAATCTTCAAGAAGCATTCTTTTAGTAGAATTGTGCGTACGCATGATGTACACATAAAACCGTGTGTACGCATGCTTGATAAATGCGACCCCAGGTCCGGTTCTCGCCAGGCGTGAAGCACAAAAGGAGAGTGTGGCGAGATACGCCACGCTTCGCAGTCTGCCTTGCCAGACCTGAGGAGCATCTCCTCTAAAAAAGGAGTCCTGAGACTTACGTGCCCAGGACCATGGGGGTGTCTCCCCCCGGGGACGGGCTCGTAAAATTTCCAATAAGGAATATGAACTTCCTACCTGGCACCCTCAGGAGGCTGCGGCCTCCAGCAAAATGTTAGGTGTTCGGTTCCTTCCTGCCATGTTTCAGGATGCCGAACATCTATCATCGTTCCTCCCCCACCGTTACTCCCCCCCCCCCCCCATTACGCCGGTGTGTCAAAACTTGTGCCTCTTTTAGAGAAGCGGGGAACCTACTGCCAGGTATGTCTCCTTAGTTACAGAGCACTGTAGAGATTACAGAACATGTTCCCCTGCCAGATAGAGAATCAGGCTATTACAGTATTTCTTGATTTCCAAGAGAAATGGGGGGTTGCATCCAATTTTACACTTTTGTGGGCTGAATATCAAAATCGTCGTATATTTTCATATAGAAATATTTTATTCCAATGATCTCGAACACTTTTAAGCCATAACTTAAAACTCCATTTCCTCATCATGTGTTGTAAAAGATCGCAATATTCTGTTACCACGAGCACCACTTACTAGTCATATAAAAAGTTAAAATTAGCTTTTATATTTTTGTATAGTTTGTGACCATCATAAGGACAATATCTCAACTCACATAATGACTACACGGTGTAGTATGATGTAATACAAATCTTCTAATGTTCTAAGGGGTAGAAATTTATAAAAAAAAATTCAAGTGTTTGTTTTTGGTTATGAACAATCTCATTGGGAACTTACTGTACATAATTCAGTTTCCTTAGTTTTTTGCTGTGGAAAAATAAAGCAATATACTTTATCACAACCACCTTAGGCAGCATTAAAACCGTATTGCAAAATTTCATCACAGTTGACATGGATTCTACTCAATAGGTCTAGAAATTGGGAAGGATTTTGGAGTGTGGCTCTGAGGATTTGTGATCATTCACACATTCATAAAAGTGCATTAGTGATGATCAGGTGCTGATTTCAGGATGTCAAGGAAGCTCCAGTTCTAGTTCATCGCAGAGGTGCTGAGTGGGGTTGAGGTCAGTGAGGGCTCTGTGTACGACACTCAAGTTCTTCTACTCCAACTTAACATAACACACAACCATGTTCTCCACAACTTCATCTCTGACCTGTCTGGTGTATTTCTTAACTTCATGATGCTGTTTGTTCACTAATGTTCACTAACAAACCTCTGAGTGCTTCACTGAACAGCCTAGCCTAATTATAATCCTACTACGGGTTCAAAAGAAAAAAAGAAACTTTGTGCAATGTGATACGCCAGTTAGTAGAAAAAAATTAAGATTGAAAATTTTACTATTACATAGAGTGTTAACATATTACTGTAATTTATTATCTGCAGTAAGGACTGCAGTGGTAAAAGTGTTATATAAATTTCATTGATATTCCTCCTCTCCTATTAAAGTGTTTTATTCATTTATTTTTGATTTGATTGAAAGGTTTAGAAATTAAAAATAAGGCTTTCGTTAAGAGTTTTTCTATGTAGAAAAGTGGACAATTCATACAGGATAATACAAACCGGATTCCAAAAAAGTTGGGACACTAAACAAATTGTGAATAAAAACTGAATGCAATGATGTGGAGATGGCAAATGTCAATATTTTATTCAGAATAGAACATAAATCACGGAACAAAAGTTTAAACTGAGAAAATGTATCATTTTAAAGGAAAAATATGGTGAATCAAAATGTCATGGTGTCAACAAATCCCAAAAAAGTTGGGACAAGGCCATTTTCACCACTGTGTGGCATCTCCCCTTCTTCTTACAACACTCAACAGACATCTGGGGACCGAGGAGACCAGTTTCTCAAGTTTAGAAATAGGAATGCTCTCCCATTCTTGTCTAATACAGGCCTCTAACTGTTCAATCGTCTTGGGCCTTCTTTGTCGCACCTTCCTCTTTATGATGCGCCAAATGTTCTCTATAGGGGAAAGATCTGGACTGCAGACTGGCCATTTCAGTACCCGGATCCTTCTCCTACGCAGCCATGATGTTGTGATTGATGCAGAATGTGGTCTGGCATTATCTTGTTGAAAAATGCAGGGTCTTCCCTGAAAGAGATGATGTCTGGATGGGAGCATATGTTGTTCTAGAAGCTGAATATATTTTTCTGCATTGATGGTGCTTTTCCAGACATGCAAGCTGCCCATGCCACACGCACTCATGCAACCCCATACCATCAGAGATGCAGGCTTCTGAACTGAGCGTTGATAACAACTTGGGTCGTCCTTGTCCTCTTTGGTCTGGATGACATGGCGTCCCACATTTCCAACAAGAACTTCGAATCGTGACTCGTCTGACCACAGAACAGTCTTCCATTTTGCCACACTCCATTTTAAATGATCCCTGGCCCAATGAAAACGCCTGTGCTTGTGGATCTTGCTTAGAAATGGCTTCTTCTTTGCACTGTAGAGTTTCAGCTGGCAACGGCGGATGGCACGGTGGATTGTGTTCACTGACGATGGTTTCTGGAAGTATTCCTGAGCCCATTCTGTGATTTCCTTTACAGTAGCATTCCTGTTTGTGGTGCAGTGTCGTTTAAGGGCCCGGAGATCACGGGCATCCAGTATGGTTTCACGCCCTTGACCCTTACGCACAGAGATTGTTCCAGATTCTCTGAATCTTCGGATGATATTATGCACAGTTGATGATGATAACTGCAAAGTCTTTGCAATTTTTCGCTGGGTAACACCTTTCTGATATTGCTCTACTATCTTTCTGTGCAACATTGTGGGAATTGGTGATCCTCTACCCATCTTGGCTTCTGAGAGACACTGCCACTCTGAGAAGCTCTTTTTATACCCAATCATGTTGCCAATTAACCTAATTACTGTTAATTGGTCTTCCAGCTCTTCGTTATGCTCAAATTTACTTTTTCCAGCCTATTATTGCTACTGTACTTGTCCCAACTTTTTTGGGATTTGTTGACACCGTGAAATTTGGAATCAACATATTTTTCCTTTAAAATGATAAATTTTCTCGGATTAAACTTTTGATCTGTCATCTATGTTCTATTCTGAATAAAATATTGACATTTGCCATCTCCACATCATTGCATTCAGTTTTTATTCACAATTTGTTTAGTGTCCCAACTTTTTTGGAATCCGGTTTGTATAATAAATTATTCAAAAATGAATAAAAATTAATACACTAATTAACTAAAAATTGGCTTGTAATGCTGCCTTCATAACCTGAGGTTTAAAAACCCGAAGCTTTCTTCTTACTTTCTGTTTCCACAAACAGCAGACCAATAATATGATACATGTATCGTGCTGAACATCATTTGTGTTGACTCTCAATAATGTGCATGTTGCTGTACTGTATTTATACTGTAGTATTACTGTACACTATACGGGGACATTTTGCAGCACAATGTGAACCTAAACACACACCTTTAAAGAGCTACATGTCATTTGTTTTTTTTATAGTACAGAACGCAGAATAAACCTTTTTAATGAAACTTTTATGTTCAAGCAATTTCACACTTGCAATCAACGGCACATCCTGGTTTCTTTTCTCCGTGTCATTGCTTTGATTCTTCCGAAAAGCTCCTCATCCCGCATTACGTCATCACCCTTTCCTCTTGCTTGTTTTATGTGTTTGTTTGATTGTGTTATAATCATATGTAACGTGGTAATGTTGATTTACAATACATACCAGACTTGGTTAGGAGGAAAGACATCACGTAGACCCGCCGCTGAATGACCCTTCAGCGTCTTAATGCTCTTTCCACTGGATCTATTATTCTTAAACGCTCTCGAACCCGCCACCGCTGAATTCTGATTGCTCTTCCTCTCAAGCTACCAGAGATATAGGTCTCTCCTGACCCAGGGGTTTGCCTTAGAACCTCAGAAATAAGATGATCAGGATCTGTGTTTGAAATGCTGCTGAAACTCCCATAGTCCAGTAAAACCAGGTGTGTCCTGTGGTTATAAAGTGTTTGAATGTTCACAGACAGCATCCAGGTAAAGCCTAAGTCATGCATGTGAATCAGTTGTCTTGCTGATATTTTGTACCTTAAATAAAAAAAAAACAAACAATAAAATATGGATAAAGCATACAATTTTTATAATATATTACAACTGACAAAAATTGCATTGAGTTATTACGTGATTCAATAGGTCACTTTTAGCATAAATTCAGGCTGGATGCTATCTTACACTGTCTACTGTTTACTGGCATTTAATTATTGATCTACATTAATTGGAAATTGTTCCCATAGCCATTACTTACCTTGGCCGTCCTCTCTGAGAAGAAGAGTGTGCGTCATCCACTTGTCTTACATCTTCTTGTGTTATTTGATCCAAAATATCACTCAGACACTCATAAATTCGTTTAAGAATAACGTGCAAATTTCTTTCTGCATTGTTTGGTTGAACGCGTTTGCTCATAGCCATAAGGAACATTGCAATCATAGAAATATGATCCTCAAGGTGACGTGATAAATGCTCCAAATAGTTTACATCCCTTGAATTACAATCAGCGGTGGCAAAAAAATTCTAAACAATTCTATATATTCAGAATTCATGGAATATTCTCAAGTTTCATTCAGTATATTCAGAATACATTCAATATATAGAGAGTTTCATTCAATATATTTAGAATCCATTTAATATATTCAGACTTTTCATTCAATATATTCAGAATACATTCAATATTTAACCTGTTTTAATCACATACACACATGCATACACATTTTATAGAAATGCACTTGATTAATTTAATTTGCCTTAAATTGTTGCATGAGGGGTGCGGCGCGGTGGTGTAGAACTGTCGCCTTGCACCTCCAGGGTCTGGGTTCGATTCCCAGGCCAGGCTCGATTCCCGTCTCTGTGTGCATGGAGTTTGCATATTCTCCCCGTGCTTGGTGGGTTTCCTCCGGGTACTCCGGTTTCCTCCCACAGTCCAAAGACATGCAGATTAGGCTAATTTGCGTTGTAAAGGCGTTCCTAAATTGCCCGTAGTGTGTGATTGGGTGTGTGAGTGTGTGTATGTGTGTGTGACAGGATTGGCACCCTGTCCAGGGTGTACCCTGCCTAGTGCCCGAAGTCTCCTGGGATAGGCTCCATGTCCCCCGCGACCCTGAACACAGGATTAAGCGGCATAGAAAATGAATGAATGAATGAATGTTGCATGAGGGGATAGATGGGTTCCAAAACCAAAAATCAACATTGATTAAACGTTTGTCTTTTCAACACATCAAAGCAATGAATTATCAGCATTGATTCAGCATTATTTGAATAATCAGCCTCAACCAAAATGATGATTCTGATGAAACTTACAGTATACATTGAATCAATGTCACCTTGCTATCTGGGAAGCTAAGCATGTTAGTAAACTAGACAGCAAGATAAATACACAAAACATACAGTAAAATTAAAAAAGTTTTCTCTAAAACTCTTCGGTCTCTCCACTTATACCGACGATCCGTTTCTGTTCTTCTCGCTTGCTTCATTCTCACAAAATGTATCCGCAAGGTTGCAGCACACAACTTTCCAGTCTTCTCGATTCATTTTTGTTGCATTTTCGCACATTTTTGTTTTATATATATATATATATATATATATATATATATATATATATATATATATATATATATATATATATATATATTTACCTTGCAAAATTTTAAAATCTGTCTAATATTTTTATTATTACAAAAGGAAGAAAATAGTTTAATATTTAAATATTTGTATTATTACAAAAGGAAGAAAACATTGTTATATTTAAATATTTAATGGGAGAAGAGTGATTATGACTTGATTATGTCATTGCTGGTGCTTTATAGGGGTGGAGCTTTTTTGGCATGCTTTTAAATGAATGAATGAATGAATGAATGAATGAATTATTAAATGAATAAATGCATATGAGTTACTGTTAAAATGTACACCCTGTAAAGATTTATTATTATTGTTATTATTTATTTATTTATTTAAATTTAATACATTTTATGTAATTTATTCTTTTAATAAGTCTGCCAGTCATTTTTTCTGTTTTTTTAAGTGATACCTTTAATAATCTACACAAGAGAATACAGTAAACTTTTCGCAAGTAAAAAAAAAAAAAGCAAAGAAATGCATAACTATCAACAAAAATGATGGACAATAATTATATGGACATTTTTTTTTTTTTGAAGCACCATGGCAAATCTCTTGCAGTCAATTTTTGAACCTGTTTTAATCACATACACACATGCATACACATTGTATAGAAATGCACTTGATTTATTTAATTTGCCTTCAATTGTTGAATGAGGGGATGGATGGGTTCCAAAACAAAAAATCAACATTGATTAAACGTTTGTCTTTTCAACACAGAAAAGCAATGAATTATCAGCATTGATTCAGCATTACTTGAATAATCAGCCTCAACCAAAATGATGATTCTGATGAAACTTAAACATTGAATCAATGTCACCTTGCTATCTGGGATACCACCCACGCGCGCGCATTTCACAGGTGTGTGTGCACGGGGAGTTTGTGTGTACGTGTTTGTGCGCGCGTCTCGTACAGCAGGTGTTTGTGTTTGCGCGAGCGAGCGCGCGCCCAGTTCATATGAGGTTGTTTGAGCAGTTAGTGTGTGACTGATTCGAGCTCGATCACGTGCTGAGACAGAGTTCGTGATTCATCGTCACAATGGGACAGCGGCTGGTCACCTGACCGCCCAGCGCAGTTCCTTTACAGTTAAATACGTCACAATTAACGATGACGCAATATACCTCTATAACTAAGAGGGTTTCCTCCTTCAGGACAACAGGACTAGAACATAAGATTTAAACCAAAAGGAAAATAAGGGAGATCAAGATCAAAAGGTGGCAACATAGTGGACAGTCGGTACATACCACGAAGAATAACATTGTTCCCTGAGACTTTTTTTAAAATTTACACAAAATTTGATTCAAAACGTTGACTATGATAACTTCCTCTGAGACTTTGCTGAAGTATGACAACCCGGTGTTAGTGACCAAACAGACAGAGAAGAACGCACCAAAGGATCGGCCCCCGAAGGCGGGTACCCACCAGAGTGCACTTTTCCCTCCAGTTTTACCTCCCCCGAAAGTCAAAAGCCCATCGAGTGATGCCATTAAACAGCAGACAGAAGAGATTCTCGATGCCATCATACCGCCGAGGGTCTGGACGGAGAATAATAAACTATGGGTACAGCGTGTGTCCAGCATGCCAAGCACCCGGGCCGATGTCATTCATCTGCAAGAGGAACTGGATCTCAGACTGAGGCAGAGACATGCCAGAGACACCGGCATCTGCCCTGTCCGCAGAGAGCTCTACACACAGTGCTTCGACGAGCTGATTAGACAAATTACCATCAACTGTGCGGAGAGAGGAGTACTGCTTTTACGGGTAAGAGAAGAAATGCAGATGACCCTGACCGCCTACAAGACCCTGTATCAGAGTAGTGTGGCCTTCGGCATGAAGAAAGCTTTGCAGGCTGAGAGAGACAAGGCAGACATGGAGAAACAGTTTGCAGACTTGGAGAATGAAAACAGGGAACTGCAAAGGCAGGTTGATGAGCTGAACTTGCAATTTGAAGCCTTTGAAATGAGACAGAATGAAAGACGGGAGACGGATGAGCAAAATTATACTGAGCAAATGCATTTTCTCAGGCAAATCAACCAGCAACTGAAAGCCCAGCTGGATTCAGTTATTACCTCGATGAGATAAAGGTACTGTTTCAGACAGAAAAGTAACATTTGTGTACAAATCAACATTGATTTTTATTTGTACTGTAATAAAACCCTGTACACAACCCTGTATGCTTATGCCTAATCTATACCTGTCTTTTTGTTAGGTGACAATGGAGGTAGATACTCAGGTCATGCAAGAAATCACAAGGAAACAGGGAGAACCTCCAGAACATTGTTGCCTCTCAGAAGCCAAAGCATGCGGAAGAGCTCAAGCATGAGAAAGAAGTAGACGCAACGGTAAGAATGACTTTCATTTTTGCCTGCTTCTCAGGGAATGGGCGTGTCTGTCACTCACTTCCATGCTACATAACCTGAGTATATACAGTATACGGAATGCAAAAATATACAGTACTGAAACTTGTGCATTTTGGATGCGCGTATGCGTTTGTCAAGCAGGCATAGCTTCAGACGCACATGTTTCCAGAAGTGAAAAGGAGGTTGTGTTGTGCATTTGTTGTTGGAAATGGGTAGAGTTTTAAAAAGGTGGCAGAACAATTCCTTCCCATACCCAGCCCATTTCCCCCGAGCTTATACCACCTGATGCCCACTTGTGGGGAATGTTAAAGGAGAGTGTGTTTAGCTGTGAAGATCTTCCAAGAACTGTGCCTGTATTATGCGAGCAGATCGTCTCCTTTTGCAGTAGTATAATCGTTGTTGAGAATCTGAGTGATATTGTATGAACACAGTCTGGAGCGAGGCGGTGCACACATTTCGACCACTTACATTATGCATACAGTGGTAAATCACCACGCTAATAGTGTGTATGTAACTTTCTTTCAGGAGAAATAAACTCACAGATGACAACAAGGTAATATTATTTCTTTTTTGGTGCATACTCTCTCATAAAAGGCTGCTTTATCCTGTATTCAGGGTTGCATGGATAATAAACATCATTGATAATTTGTGGGTAGATCTTAAAAGAGCTGTGCATGCAAGACATTCATTCATCTTCTATACCGCTTTATCCTGTATTAGGGTCACGGGGAGCTGGAGCCTATCCCAGGAGACTCTGGGCACGAGGCAGGGTACACCCTGGACAGCGTGCCAATCCATCGCAGAGCACACACACACTCATTCACACACTATGGTCAATTTAGGAACGCCAATTAGCCTAATCTGCATGTCTTTGGACTGTGGGAGGAAACCGGAGTACCCGGAGGAAACCCACCAAGCACGGGGAGAACATGCAAACTCCATGCACACAGAGACGGGAATCGAGCCTGGCCGGGAATCGAACCCGGACCCTGGAGGTGCAAGGCGACAGTGCTAACCACTACACCACCGTGCCGCCGCATGCAAGACAATCAAATAATACTGTATAAGAGAACTAGAAGCCTTTTGCAAGGAAAAATAAAAAGCATTTGCAAGCTGTAATATCTGCCAGATGAGGTGTTACTCAGTACTGATTATGTTGCAATGCATCAGATCTGAATCGAGCTGATTAAGGTCTGAAACCTTGTAAAAAGAATCTAAGACTCTGGAACGCTTATGGTGCCCAAACTTTTTGCACAGTGCCACAATAATGTTTTTCTTTTTTTTTTTTTTAATCTTTGTTCAATTTATGACATAAAAAATAACTATTCATCAATGCTTGCTGAAAATATTGTGCATTTTTTCCATGAGGGGTGTCTAAACTTTTACACTTTTATATATATATATATATATATATATATATATATATATATATATATATATATAATTTTCTTTTATATATATATATATATATATATATATATATATATTATGGCAAGCCGTTTAGGAAAATATTCATGAGAGAATTGAATGAAAATATCGATATATATTGAATGAAACTCGATATATATTGAATGGATTCTGAATATATGGAATGAAACTCGATATATATTGAATGAAACTCGATATATATGGAATGAAACTCGATATATATTGAATGAAAACTCGATATATATTGAATGAAAACTCGATATATATGGAATGAAAACTCGATATATATTGAATGAAACTCGATATATATATATATTGAATGAAACTCGATATATATATATATATTGAATGAAACTCGATATATATTGAATTGAAACTCGATATATATTGAATGAAACTCGATATATATTGAATGGATTCTGAATATATTGAATGAAAAGTCTGAATATATTGATTGAACCATGACGTCATCGAAACAGCGCCGTCTTTAGAAAAGACGAGTGAGTCAGCGAGAAACTTGGTCGCTGCGATTCTGAGAAATGAAAAGATGGTTTAGTGACCGCGTGTACGGCCCAAAGTGGTGCCGTAAGCCGCACTCAATATCAGATTTCCACATTCGAATACGTTTAAACCCGCCACGATTTGTTATTATATTTTGCTCCCTAATGTGTCACAGCTGCGTTTGGTTTTCCCAGTTAATTTGAGTTGTATTTAAGCCCAGCGTTTCGTCAAGTACTAGGCCGTTATGGTCAGTTTCTTTATGGCTTGCTCTAATTAATTTCGCACTCTGTGAATGTTCTTGGCTACCTGCTCGCCTTAGATCATGCGGGGGAGGGGGGGGGGTGCGCGCGTTCAGATCATGCGGGGGAGGTGGGGGAGGGGGGGGTGCGCGCGTTCAGATCATTCGGGGGGGGGGGGGGGGTGCGCGCGTTCAGATCATACCATGGGGGTGCGCGCGTTCAGATCATGCGATGGGTGGATGTGCAGCCTGTGAAATCTAATACCGTATTGTGTAGTGTCCTTTTTTAGGCGGATTTTTCCGCTACCGCAAATCATTTTATCAACTTGTTATAAATAAATTTTATGAGTATATTAACATGTGCTTTCTCAACATTTCAAAATTTTTATTGAGTAGAACCGGCCCTGGTTTGAATACGAATCAGTGAGTGTAACCGTCTTCACTCTCGCTACCAAACATCACTTTATACAACACTAGTGTAAGTACTCGGACGTGGAAAAGAGGAGGAAATGACCATCTCTTCATTTCTAAGAATCGCAGCAACCAAGTTTCTCCCAGACTCGCTCATTCTTCCTAAATATGGCGCTGTGTTTCGATGACGTCATGTTTCAATCAATATATTCAGACTTTTCATTCAATATATATCGAGTTTCATTCAATATATTCAGAATCCATTCAATATATATCGAGTTTCATTCAATATATTCAGAATCCATTCAATATATATCGAGTTTCATTCAATATATATCGAGTTTCATTCAATATATATCGAGTTTCATTCAATATATTCAGAATCCATTCAATATATATCGAGTTTCATTCAATATATATCGAGTTTCATTCAATATATTCAGAATCCATTCAATATATATCGAGTTTCATTCAATATATATAGAGTTTCATTCAATATATTCAGAATCCATTCAATATATATCGAGTTTCATTCAATATATTCAGAATCCATTCAATATATATCGAGTTTCATTCAATATATTCAGAATCCATTCAATATATATCGAGTTTCATTCAATATATATCGAGTTTCATTCAATATATATCGAGTTTCATTCAATATATTCAGAATCCATTCAATATATATCGAGTTTCATTCAATATATATCGAGTTTCATTCAATATATTCAGAATCCATTCAATATATATCGAGTTTCATTCAATATATATCGAGTTTCATTCAATATATTCAGAATCCATTCAATATATATCGAGTTTCATTCAATATATATCGAGTTTCATTCAATATATATCGAGTTTCATTCAATATATTCAGAATCCATTCAATATATATCGAGTTTCATTCAATATATATCGAGTTTCATTCAATATATTCAGAATCCATTCAATATATATCGAGTTTCATTCAATATATTCAGAATCCATTCAATATATATCGAGTTTCATTCAATATATATCGAGTTTCATTCAATATATTCAGAATCCATTCAATATATATCGAGTTTCATTCAATATATATCGAGTTTCATTCAATATATTCAGAATCCATTCAATATATATCGAGTTTCATTCAATATATATCGAGTTTCATTCAATATATTCAGAATCCATTCAATATATATCGAGTTTCATTCAATATATATCGAGTTTCATTCAATATATTCAGAATCCATTCAATATATATCGAGTTTCATTCAATATATATCGAGTTTCATTCAATATATTCAGAATCCATTCAATATATATCGAGTTTCATTCAATATATATCGAGTTTCATTCAATATATATCGAGTTTCATTCAATATATTCAGAATCCATTCAATATATATCGAGTTTCATTCAATATATATCGAGTTTCATTCAATATATTCAGAATCCATTCAATATATATCGAGTTTCATTCAATATATTCAGAATCCATTCAATATATATCGAGTTTCATTCAATATATATCGAGTTTCATTCAATATATTCAGAATCCATTCAATATATATCGAGTTTCATTCAATATATATCGAGTTTCATTCAATATATTCAGAAACCATTCAATATATATCGAGTTTCATTCAATATATATCGAGTTTCATTCAATATATTCAGAATCCATTCAATATATATCGAGTTTCATTCAATATATTCAGAATCCATTCAATATATATCGAGTTTCATTCAATATATATCGAGTTTCATTCAATATATTCAGAATCCATTCAATATATATCGAGTTTCATTCAATATATTCAGAATCCATTCAATATATATCGAGTTTTCATTCAATATATAGAGTTTCATTCAATATATATATCGAGTTTTCATTCAATTCTCTCATGAATATTTTCCTAAACGGCTTGCCATAATATGTATATATATATATATATATATATATATATATATATATATATATATATATATATATATATATATATATATATATATATATAAGAAAAGCTTTTTACTAATCTTTGAACATAACTCTACCTGTATACATAAATACCTACATATGGTCAAAACACATAACAAAAATGACACAAAAACTATTAGAAGCATAAGCATACACCTCAATGTAACAGGTTCAGTGTATGGTTTTAAACAACTAAAATTATAAATATTAAAGAGGTCAATATTCATTTTATTTTGCATTTATTTATCTAGAATGTCACACGCAACACATTTTGGAACTCATCTCAAATTTAGTGAAGCGTTCTGCATATGCCTAAAATCCCTTCAACTGGTTTAATTAACTCAAAAAGCATCTTCTTTCTATTTTAGCAGCACTGTTGTCTGGGGACGTCCTGGAGAACAGATCTTATGCACATGCTCCTGTTTCCAGGCACAGAGTTCCTGTCCAATCATCTGGAGCAAGCTGCTAGAGCCTACCATCAACAGATGAAAGAGAGATCAGTGGTTGCTAAGCATGATCAAATGTTGATAATATTTTACTTTAACTCTGTGAGGAAGTGGACAGAAGAGTAAAGAACGTGCATACAGTGTATCACAGGGTACATTAGAGAGAGTCTTTAAAAATAAACTGATCCAAAAACAGTTGCATTTGAAATAAACAAATGAAATAAAATATTGTATCATAACAAAATTTATTGCTATTTATTGCCAGAGCTATTTTTGTGTTTTATTTCCACCAAATGTTTGTTTTGGTTAAGACAAAAAAATCTATTGCCATTATGCAGTCCTATCCTTTTGTTCAATTTGCAAACGTTGTGTTGTTATTGTGACTGGTAGAGGAATAACAATATGCAAATGTCACAGTTTTGGTACGTACAGTACCTTGTTAGTCATGGTTTCAGTATGAATTCTGAAAAGTGAAAAAGAGAAATAATTGAACTTATAAACATATAAAGCAATGTCACTGTTTTGAATATCAACATGGCTGTGATGCGTCTTAGGCAACAGGGGTACTGAAGATATCACAGCTGTACTGATATCCAGCACAACAGCCATACCTTGAGTGTGATATTGCTTTTATACAACAGTTCCACACACCATTTATTGTCAACAGTTTATAATGCTTCTTTAACCAGTTATTGTGCTCCGCCAACACATTCTTCCACGACTGGTGGAACTAACCATTACTGGTGGAGCTGGCGACCAACACTTAGTGAATGTAATTATCACGGGTTAAAGTAGTTTTAAATTCTTATTAGTACTACTGTATGTAGCCAAATAGTAAGGAAAATTAAATCTGGAGGTGCTGGACAGCTGTCTAAATGTTGTAAGTTTCTCTTTATATTTCTACTTACTCTGCTTTAGAATATCAACTCACAAACCCGTTAACTTCCTGGTCCCGGGGTTAAATCCCAAATAGAATTAATTTATTATTAAACATACAAATGCCATGCATACTGCTTTTGTTTATTATTAATTGTTGAATTAATAGATTAATTGAGTATTGTGAATTAATTTGCAAATATTATATATATATTTTTTGATTAAATCACTATTTCTTCAATAGCTTTTTGGTCGTGTAACACGTGACCCCAAACTAGTACCAAAATAATCTCATTAAAGTTCCACACAAGGTACACCTGATTTTATCCCAAGATATGTCTTCATTCAATTTTATTTTATTTTTTAATAATCTATCATATCTTGGACTATAAAGAGGTGTACCTTGTGTACACCTATTTTGGTACGTATTTGGTGTCTCTGGTCACATGTCCTAGAAGCTATTGAAAAAAATAGTGATTTTATAAAAATTTTTATTGAAATAAAAATAGATGAAGACATTTCTTGGACTACAAAGAGGTGTACCTTTTGGGAAGCTCAGATCTGAATATTTTCATACCACTGTGGGGTCACCAGGTCACATGACCTAGAAGCTATTGAAGAAATAGCATTTTTTTAAAAATAAAAAAATTTATAAAAATAAATGAAGACATATTTTGGAATAAAGTCAGGTGTACCTTTTGGGGGTCTCAGATCTGATTATTTTGGTACCAGTGTGGGGTCACCAGGTCACATGACCTAGAAGCTATTGAAGAAATAGTTTTTTTTTTTTTTTTTTTAAATAAACAATGTAATTATAATAAATGAAGACATATCTTAGGATAAAATCAGGTGTATCTTTTGGGGGTCTTGGATTAAATTATTTTGGTACCAGTTTGGGGTGACCAAGTCACATGACCTAGAAGCTATTGAAGAAATAGAATTTTTTTTAAATAAAAAATTTAATGAAAATGAATTAAGACATATCTTGGGATAAAGTCAGGTGTACCTTTTGGGGGTCTCAGATCTGATTATTTTGGTACCTGTTTGGGGTGACCAAGTCACATGACCTAGAACCTATTGAAGAAATAGCATTTTTTAAGATAAAAAATTAAATAAAACTAAATGAAGACATATCTTGGGATAAAATCAGGTGTACCTTGTGTGGGGCTTCAATTAGGTTATTTTGGTACTAGATTGGGCTCACATGGTAACACGACCAACAAGCTATTGAAAAAATAGTGATTTAATAAAATTTTTTATAATATTTGCAAATTAATTCACAATACTCAATTAACATCTATTAATTCAACATTGGCACGGTGGTGTAGTGGTTAGCACTGTCGCCTTGCACCTCCAGGGTCTGGGTTCGATTCCCCGGCCAGGCTCGATTCCCGTCTCTGTGTGCATGGAGTTTGCATGTTCTCCCCGTGCTTGGTGGGTTTCCTCCGGGTACTCCTGTTTCCTCCCACAGTCCAAAGATATGCAGGTTAGGCTAATTGGCGTTCCTAAATTGCCCGTAGTGTGTGAGTGTGTGTATGTGTATGTGCCCTGCGATGGATTGGCACCCTGTCCAGGGTGTACCCCGCCTAGTGCCCGAAGTCTCCTGGGATAGGCTCCAGGTCCCCCGCGACCCTGAACACAGGATTAAGCGGTATAGAAAATGAATGAATGAATAATTCAACATTAATAATAAACAAAAGCAGCATGCATGGAATAATAAATTAGAATAACGGGGGCACGTAGGCACGTAAGTAACAACTACTTTCACTTTTCATTTGGACAGAAATTTGTCGACGGTCCCTAAAATACCGCTTCCAAATGTCTGAATATCAAACTAACTTCACCGCGGCCCTTTCATCGCGTTTAAAATAATAACGGCGCTTTAGACTCTAATTCGAACCCGAAATAATATACGATATTTAAATTACAGATCTATGATTAAAAGAATAAACATCGTGGATTGAGAGACTCAACAAACAAAGTATCAAAGTTTGTTTTGTTTTGTTATTGTCCTGGAATGTAAATTACAGCAAAAAAAAAAAAAAAAGGCTTACGTGCGAAAGTAAAAGTGGAAGAACAGTTTCAGATGATGTCGGTTTGCTTAGATTGTTGTAATAATTATATTTAAAAAATCAGATCATATATAATGTTTTCAAATATCATATTAAATATTAATCTCAAGTTAAAGAGTTAATGATACAATAACTGAATACATTATAAAACCATCCATCTAACGGTTCTTGCCTCCTACCTGTCGGTGTTCTTCTTGAACTTTGCGCATTTCCTCAAAGTTTAATCAATAAATTGCTTCCAGGATACTTACTGGTTTGCATTAAATCCATTTTATTCTCTTATACATTTAAACTGTAACGCTCAATTCTATTCACTCACTCATCTTCTATACCGCTTTATCCTGTATTCAGGGTCGCAGGGACCTGGAGCCTATCCCAGGAGACTTAGGCAGGGTACACAAGGCGGGGTACACCCTGGACAGTGCCAATCCATCACAGGGCACAAACACATACACACACTCATACAATCAATCACACACTACGGGTAATTTGGGAACGCCAATTAGCCTAATCTGCATGTCTCTGGACTGTGTGAGGAAACCGGAGTATGCGGAGGAAACCCACCAAGCACGGGGAGAACATGCAAACTCCATGCACACAGAGACGGGAATCGAGCCTGGCCGGGAATCGAACCCGGACCCTGAAGGGGTCTAACCACTACAGTGCTAACCACTACACCACCGTGCTGCCTGATTCAATTCTTTCAATTAAAATTTTATTTGTATAGCTCTTTTAAAAATTGTCATTGTCGCAAAGCAGATTTACACAATCAAAAGACAATTATGGAAATGAAATGTGAAAATGTGTATGCATAAAAAAGATCAGATTGCCGTAATGAGCGAGCCGAGGGTGACGGTGCTGGGGGATTAACTCCCTGAAATGGCAATAGAAAGAAACCTTGAGAAGAACCAGACTGATCCTCAACAGAACCATTTGGGTGATAACGTATATCAGGGATTGTTTTACAGTCATACTGTGTGTTAGGAGGCTGGAAGCTCAATTTAACACATGATGTCTTTAAGTTAAAATGGAGTCCAGTTCGTTATTAGAGACTGAGGGAGACTGTAGGAAATGCTTTTCAGTGAAAGTTTCAGTGAAAAAAATGTCTATTTTTTTTCTTTTTAAGAATTAAAATCTAACTTTATATCTTCTTCTTTGTCTTTCGGCTGTTCCCTTTCAGGGGTCGCCACAGCGAATCATCTGCCTCCATCTAACCCTATCCTCTGCATCCTCTTCTCTCACACCAACTAACTTCATGTCCTCTCTCACTGCATCCATAAATCTCCTCTTTGGTCTTCCTCTAGACCTCCTGCCTGGCAGTTCCAACCTCAGCATCCTTCTACCGATATATTCACAATCTCTCCTCTGAACATGTCCAAACCACCTCAATCTGGCCTCTCTGACTTTATCTCCAAAACATCTCACATGGGAAAATCTAACTTTATATGTCAGTCGAAAATGTAATTAGTCATTGCATTCCTGACACACGGAAATTAATTCAGTGATAATTTACAGTTCATAGCAGGACCTAGAAATTAATAAACGATTGAGTTAGGCCTAGTACGGTATGCACCAAAATATACAGAACTTAAATGAAAAGACGAACAATCGGTGAGTTTATTTCTCCTGAAAGAAGCAAACATACTGTACACACTGTTAGAGCATTAATTTTTACCACGGTATGTGTAATGTTAGTGTTGGAAGTGTGTGTGTGCAACGCTTCGCTCTGGACATTGTTCATATCATTTCCGATTCTCGAACCGGATTCCTGCAGACAAAAGGAGACAGTTTGCTCGCACAGGCACAGGTCTTGTCGGATCTTCACAGTTCAACACATTCTCCTTTAACATTCCCCAAGAGTAGGCATCAGGGGGTGTAAGATTTAGGGGAAAGGGACGAGTACTTCCCATTTCCAACAACTGCACAACACAATTTACTTTTAGGTCTGGAGCTTTGCCTCGTCGACAAACCCGCATATGAAATGTTTCAGTTCTGTATATTTTGGCACAAACCGTACTACTTCTACCAATACTACTACTAATAATACGTTTATTTGCATATAACTTTCCATATGGTGGCGCGGTGGTGTAGTGGTTAGCACTGTCGCCTTGCACCTCCAGGGTCCGGGTTCGATTCCCCGGCCAGGCTCGATTCCCGTCTCTGTGTGCATGGAGTTTGCATGTTCTCCCCGTGCTTGGTGGGTTTCCTCCGGGTACTCCGGTTTCCTCCCACAGTCCAAAGATATGCAGGTTAGGCTAATTGGTGTTCCCAAAATTGTCCGTAGTGTGTGATTGGGTGTGTACCCTGCGATGGATTGGCACCCTGTCCAGGGTGTACCCTGCCTCGTGCCCTGAGTCTCCTGGGATAGGCTCCAGGTCCCCCGTGACCCTGAATAAAGGATAAAGCGGTATAGAAAATGAATGAATGAATGAACTTTCCATACACATATAAATCTTATCCAGCACGACTTACATTTATCTCAAACAAAAAAATTATTGCAAAATTATAAAGTTAATACCACCATTTTATACAAAAACTCTGAGAATAATACAGTTCAGATGAATTCAATTCCCTCCTAACAGTTTGATGTTTGATATTTTGCATTACTTACAGTAGATATTTTTAATAGAAAGTAATAAACATTAAAGAAAAAAAGAAAAAGATTCAAATATTACTACAGTATACAATACAACTCTGCTATATAAAAAGTTAATTTCATCAACGTGTATAATCCATATTGTATTTTAAAAACTACACGTTTACACAAAATATTTTCACATCACATACTGTAAGTGTGAAGCATCTGACTTTCTGTGCTGTACATTTTTGTGTTCCTCTTCTACATAGTAATATGTAATGATCCCTTTTGTAATACACTGGAGATGATTTGTGTGGTTTACTTAATCATCTGTACACTTGTACATTCATGCAGTAATATAATCAGACATGAGAGCAACACAATAATAATAATAAAAAAAAAATATGCTGAAAAAGAGCCTCAGTAAATGTTCATATCAAACATCAGAACAAAGAAAACATCTTTATTCGTGGTACGGCTGTTGGAGACAGATGAGCATCTCAGCATGAACATATATATACACAGTATGCACTTGAGCCGCCTCCATGTGATCTCTTCAGCCTAAAAAAGAGAAATATAAGCAATTATTTGCTCACCAGCTTTGTTTTTTAGCCATATTACATTTAATATAGAGTTATCCGACATATGCTCTTGAGGTATGCATTTTTAAACAATAAAAGTCCACAAACTCAATCCTTAACACACTTTAAATATATTTGAATATTTCCATGCTCACCTGCGGTCTTAAGCAGCCACTTAATTTATGGCAAAGCCACATTCATTCAGGGGAAACTGGTAGAATTTCAGAAATAGTTTACATGATTTAAATTTAAACTTTTGTAATAAAAACAAAATCTCTTTTGAAATTAAATAACCTTTATTTATTGAAAAAAAATGTATGCCTATTTTGTTAATCTTGACATATAATATAATATAATTAGAGTAAAACCCTGAAATAAAATATGATTAATTATAGAAAATGTGTAATAATTACTGAATTTATGTTCATAAAAATTCTGTTGAAACTGAATAGGACGCTTACCATTTGGAAGAAATGTGTCTTTGCTGCCCCTGCGTTTCCTTTCTTCAGTGGCTTGTGGTTTTTGCTTTTTGTTGTCACATTTCGTCTCACTGTCCTTCTTTGTAACTTCACTCTCTAGTTGGGGAAGACGATTTGTTTTTTGCTGGACAAGAAATCTTTTATGTAGCTCATTCTGTTTCTCGGAAACATGCAACTTTTCTCTTAGTTCTTTAATAAGCTTGTCTTTCTCGTCCACCACCTTATTTTGTTCTTTAATAAGTTTGTCTTTCTCGTCCACCACCCTATTTCGTTCTTTAATAAGCTCGTCTTTCTCGTCCACCACCTTATTTAACTCTTTAATAAGTTTGTCTTTCTCGTCCACCACCTTATTTCGTTCTTTAATAAGTTTGTCTTTCTCGTCCACCACCTTATTTCGTTCTTTAATAAGTTTGTCTTTCTCGTCCACCACCTTATTTAGCTCTTCAGTAAGCTTGTCTTTCTCATGCACCACCTTATTTCGTTCTTTTATAAGCTTGTCTTTCTCGTCCACCTTATTTCGTTCTTTAATAAGCTTGTCTTTCTCATCCACCGCCTTATTTCGTTCTTTAATAAGCTCGTCTTTCTCGTCCACCACCTTATTTTTTTCTTTAATAAGTTTGTCTTTCTCGTCCACCACCTTATTTTTTTCTTTAATAAGTTTGTCTTTCTCGTCCACCACCTTATTTAGCTCTTCAGAAAGCTTGTCTTTCTCATGCACCACCTTATTTCGTTCTTTTATAAGCTTGTCTTTCTCGTCCACCTTATTTCGTTCTTTAATAAGCTTGTCTCTCTCATCCTCCACCTTATTTCGTTCTTTAATAAGCTCGTCTTTCTCGTCCTCACATTTGGCCAGTAATTTCTTTATATCTAAAATTCTTTTCTTTTCCCATGATTCAAAATCAGCTTCCATAAACTCTGCATAGGCTGATGGAATGAAGAACTTATTCTTTGTCTTCGCCACCATATTCTCAACTTTGCTGAAAAGTTCCTGAACACTACTATCAGTGTCCTGTCACACACTTCATGGAGGTAGGATCTGACTGCAGTACTCCAGCTCCTCCCATGAACAGCACCATGCTATAGTCTAAGGCCTCCTTCCCAAACACTGAAGCGACTGCTTTCAAAAGGTAATGAGCTTTTCCAGGTTTACGTCCATCTCTAATCATCAAAAGGAATGCATGAGGCCCAGGGAACACCTCTGATACACATTTCTTCATGTCATTTTTGATTTTTTCGACTCCTCTGGAAAACATTAAGGTTGATTTTAAGCGCTCCAACCAAGGAGAAGGACTAACTGCCACAGTGACATGTCTTCCCAGCACCGAGTTCTTCTCCACTTCCCAATCATCCAGATCAGCTCCTTGTTGCGCCTGTCCAGTCCTAAGGATGAAGTTACATGCGTTGTACTTTACAAAGTCATCTCCTCCCAGCAGTACAAATCTACACTCTTCTCTGAGGTCAGCTGAATGGGTCACTTTGGGGCGCGATGCTTCACCTGAAATACACATTAATCAAATCAAAATGCTAAAGTATAAGAATTATAATAGCACCAATTGTACAATTTTTATGATCAATATTTATACATTTTCTTTATATATAAACTTAATGAGGCAGCATGGTGGCCTTACCTCTCCAGGGTCCAGGGTTTGAGTTGCACCCTGGGTCTGTGTGCGTGGAGTTTGCATGTTCTCCATGTGCTGGATGGGTTTGTTCCGGGTACATCGGTTTCCTCCCTCCATCTAAAGACATGCAGGGTAGTGTGTGAGTGAGCATAACAGAAAAATGTTCTTTACTGCATGATTACACTGCGGATATAAACAAGACAATATGCTACAGTATAAAAGTTTTATGCTATAAAATATTTTAACACTATGCTTTATGATTAGATCATTAGAATGCTTCCACACTCTGAAAAATGCTGGGTTGTTTTTTCTACCCAAACGTTGGGTCGCTGCTGTTGGGTCATTTTTCTGGGTTATTTACAGAGAGTTGGGTAGTTTTTGTGTAACCCAGCTGCTGGGTTGAAGTTTGCTCGGCCCCTCCCCCAAAGTTCACGGATTCAGCGGCTGTCACTCAGCTTCGTGTCTCTTGAGCTCCCACACCGCTGATGACGGTTCATCCTCCTCGGACATTTAAGGGGAAATGACGTTAAATACAAGGTCTGTATACACATGTTCACTCACCTAATTCACATATGACTGTAAAATTATTACTATATGTAACATTTATTGCTGTTACCGTGTTAAGGTTACACACAAACTTTCCGGCTGGTCTGTGGTACTTGGATGATAATTTAGCTGAGAATAGCTGCTAGTTAGCCAAAATACCCCACCTGTGTATGAAAGAAACGGCTAAGATGTCTGAGCTTTTTAGCTTTCTCTGTAGAATGTTTGCAGGGTTACGAAGATGGTGAAGTGATGAATGAACGCTAAACTGTTAACTGTAGTGTTAGCATGACGCAGGCATTTAGTTAGTTTGCTAGCGTTAGCAACCACTTTAGAACTTTATTAATCTCACTGCTTGAGATAATAAAATGCTGGTGTGTTACAAAACACTGACCCTCTCACAAATATACAGACCTGCTAACCCTCCCGTTTTTCACTAGCTAGTAATTTACTCTGCGGTCAAATTTCTCCTGCGTTTCTCCCGAGCTATAACAATATTTTACACCTTTCCCCCTTTGGCAAGTATGCTAATGTATCACCAGTAATAGCATGTAAACTAACCAGGTAGCTCTCTTTAACCAAAGTTAAATTAACTATCAGTCAGCGCGCCAACTACAGGAAAAAGTACCACAGCGGTACAGATAACTACTAGATGGAAGTATTAATATTTTGGTGATTGTAATGTACCAGTATGACACCAGCTATGACATTTTTTCGGCAATTAGCTTAAAGTCAATGCAGACTACAATATCAACTAGTCTGACATAAAGAGTTGTATCCTAAAAGCCATGATTATTCTGCTGTTTTATGTTTGGTAGTAGCTGTCTCCATGTTTTTGTTTCTGGTTACCTCCAGAACCTCAAACCTCCCGTTCATATCAAAAATACTAGAAAAAGTAGTATCAGCTCAAATTTGCACATTCTTGCAGGATAACAACATCCTTGAAGAATTTCAGTCAGGTTTCAGGCCCCATCATAGCACAGAAACTGCACTAGTTAAGATTACAAATGACTTGTTTTTAGCTTCAGACCAAGGCTGCATCTCATTGCTAGTCCTGCTCGATCTTAGTGCTGCATTCGACACTATAGATCATAATATTCTCATAGATCGCTTACAAAATTATATAGGTATTCAGGGACAGGCACTAAAATGGTTTAGATCTTACCTGTCTGATCGCTACCATTTTGTAGATCTAAATGGAGAACCGTCTGGTATAATGCCAGTGAAATATGGGGTCCCACAAGGGTCAGTTTTAGGACCTCTGTTGTTCTCAATATACATGCTTCCCTTGGGTAACATCATTAGAAGACATGGGATTAGTTTCCATTGTTATGCTGATGATACCCAATTATATATCTCAACTAAACCAGACGAAATACCTAAGTTGTCTAAATTAACTGAGTGTGTCCAGGACATAAAAGATTGGATGACCAATAACTTTCTTTTATTAAATTCAGATAAGACAGAGATATTACTTATTGGCCCAAAAACCAGCACACAACAGCTTTCACAATTCAGTTTGCGCTTAGAAGGATGTACTGTTATTACCAGCTCAGCAGTAAAAGATCTGGGAGTAATATTAGACAGTAACTTGTCTTTTGAAAATCACATTTCAAATATCACAAAAACAGCCTTTTTCCATCTTCGAAATATTGCTAAACTTAGGAACATCTTATCCGTATCTGATGCAGAAAAACTAGTTCATGCATTCATGACCTCCAGACTGGACTATTGTAATGCATTACTAGGTGGTTGTCCTGCATCCTCAATAAACAAGCTTCAGTTAATCCAAAATGCAGCTGCCAGGGTTCTCACTAGATCCAGAAAATATGATCATATAACCCCAATATTATCATCCCTGCACTGGCTACCTGTTCAGTTTAGAATAAATTACAAAATAGTATTACTTACATACAAGGCTTTAAATGGTTTAGCTCCCACATACCTAACCAGTCTTCTGATACGCTACAATCCACCACGTGCCTTAAGATCACAAAACTCCGGACTTCTGGTAGTTCCCAGAATTTCAAAATCTACAAAAGGGGGTAGGGCTTTTTCATATTTAGCTCCAAAGCTTTGGAATAGCCTTCCAGACAGTGTTCGGGGAGCAGACACGGTTTCTCAGTTCAAAAGTAGACTCAAGACGCATCTTTTTAATCTGGCATACACATAACTCATCCCAGTACTCATACTCCAGTACACCTATACCGAATGGCAACTACGCTAATTCTCCCCATCTGTTCTGTATTTCTCTACCCATCCCGAGGCATCGGGAGATTTTGCCAGCTTCAGTAGACAAAGGCTGACCCTGCGAGGTTCCTGAGGCATCCAGAGAAGGACCAGCTCCAACTGGATTCAGCTTTATGATGGTTGGAGCTACACATGCTGCTCCTGTGCTTCCAGTGATCCAGACCTCATCTGCCCTCTACACCTACTGACTCGTCCCTATGCTGAACTGGTCTTCATGACAATTTAAATAATTTCTGTCATATTGAATTTTCACCTGCACAACACACAAGATGTTATATCATTTCTATCTGTTTTCGCCCAAATGAGGATGGGTTCCCTGTTGAGTCTGGTTCCTCTCAAGGTTTCTTCCTAATGCCATCTCAGGGAGTTTTTCCTTGCCACCGTCGCCGTCACCCTTGGCTTGCTCATCAGAGAAATTTCATTCATTCATCTCATTATTATCTGCACATTTTTCTCACACATCCACACTTCCAATTATTTTCTTTTCTATAATTATTATTATTATTATTTGTTTTTATTTATTTATTTTCTATTATAATTTTATTTATTTATTTATTACTTTATATATAATTATTCTATATATATATATATATATATATATATATATATATATATGTATATATATATATATATATAATATATAATTTTTTTTTTTTTTTTTTTTTAATTTCTTTAATTTTTGTGAAGCTGCTTTGAGACAATGACCATTGTTAAAAGCGCTATATAAATAAAATTGAATTGAATTGAATTGAATTGGTTACCTATACCCTATCTTAATGGACAGCTTTGTAATGTTTTAGTATCAATCCTATTTCACACTAAATTAATAGTCTTATTCAGTTTAATCTTTGCTATTCAACAAAATTTTAACTTTTTCCATTTCTTTCTATCTAAGGTTGGAACCAACATGGTGGAATACCTCCAGCAGGCTGAAGTGTCGAGGCTGTACCCCTACATCCTGACGTTATATAAATAGCGAGGCCTACCTGAAAAGTCATAGACAGTGTTTGTATATTAAAATGAGACCAGGGCTGGGTAGTTTTGTTCTGCAGAAAAGATATCTGAAGTCACAGAGAGATCCTGCTCTGTAGAAGCTGCCTCAGTCTATTTGTGCAATTACTCCATTCTGCCCTTATCAGTAATAGTATAGTAATGATGTCGCTGTTGATTATCTGTTCTTGTGCTTTTGAAAAATAAATGTTTTTTCTAAGAACATTCAATAGGATGTTGTTTATTGCATATATGTATGGTTTTTTGTAATAGACCAGTATATCAAATTAATTTAACTGTTACATGGGTGTTTTTTTCTTTCTTTCTTTTTTTTTTTTTTTTACAGATTCACTGTAAAACATGAAAATAATACTAATAACCTATTTGTGAGGTAGAATTAACCCAACATTCCAGTTAAAATGAACCAACAAACCCCAAACATATGGGTAGAACATATTTGACCAGTTTATGTGGTAGAATTAACCCAGCATTATAGTTAAATATGACGTAGCATTTGGATTGAATATTTAACCCATCTTGATGGGTTAAATTAACCCAGCATTTAGTTAGTCCTATATTTACCCAGCAGCTGGGTTAAAAACAACCCAGACTGGGTTGTTTTTAACCCAGCATTTTTTAGGGTGCAGGAAATGCAAACTTTCTATTTGTTTGAAAAATTATTTGTGAAATAATGTAAGTATATCTTTAAAATGTCATATTTAATGTAAAAAATCTCATTTTGCAGAAATAACTGACTTTGATTTGAACTTGTAGTTAAACTTGTATTTTACAAATTTACAGTAAAGCAATAATATTATATTGTTGATTATAATGCATAAATAAAATAAAAATTACTTACCACACACAAGTAAGGGATCTGTTTAAGTAAATAAGAATATAAATAAAGTAAGCATTACTCTAGATAAAAAAAATAACAAAAAAAATCAGTTTGAAAACACTCTTAATTTATGAAAATACATTTGTTTGTGTCTTTCCTTTATGCACATTAAAAAGTTTGACATTTTATGTTGTACACAAATTTTAATTGTTAATTAATATATTTTTTTATCTAATTTAAATAAATAAGGTGTTGCATTCATTTAAAGGAAATGAAACATACATTATTTAAAGTTTAGCCCAAGTCCAAAAGTAAAGCAAAATGTGTTTTGTTAATAAATCACAAGAGCAGCAATGTATTAAAGTGTCTACCGAAAATAGTAATATCAGCGCAATGTAACTTACGTAATTCATGTTCATCCCTTCGTGCTGTAAAAAAAGAAAGAAAACATTTTGTTACTAAACACATTACTGTACTGCTGCTTTACAGATTACTGATTACTTTGTTATGAAGTAATCTATTCGTGTATACAATAATATGGAAAATAAGGGCCATTACATTACATATTTTTTAAATAAAGAGGCAATTAGGTTAAAGCAAATGTAAGTATATAGTTTATATAAAACTTTAGAAAATGAAAGGCTTCACAATCGTTTATTCTGCATGTTTTTTGTTGTTGTTTGTGCATTGGTTTGGTTTGGTGTTCATTGGTCCTGTCAGTCAGAGGTGGAAAAAGTCATAAAATTCTCAAGTACAAGTACTGTTACTTCAGTGAAATTTTACTTAAGTACAAGTAAAGTTACCATTATAATAATCTACTCAAGTAAAAGTAAAAAGTAGCTCATTAAAAAATTTACTCAGAGTAAAAGTTACCGAGTTACTTTTTTATTTTTATTTTTTTAACAGCGGGGGGTGGGGGGGATGATTCTAGCATAGTTCAAAAAAGATGAGCAGATATAAATCTCAAACTAGTTGTTTATAACTGAAGGAACACCTTTGCATAATAAAGCTGTTGTCTTTCTTGTGCTTGAAAATCAAAGTGGTCACTTAAATATGGTGTTACGTCCCAGTCTAGGGTCATACAGCAAAAGAATGGTTCAGGGTTCTATTTTAAACTGTATGGAAATGGTGGCATATGGCAGAAAGAACTAGATCCAATCATTAACTGATGAAATAATGAGGTTTGTACACTGTAAAAAATAAATCCTGAAAATAGTTGTTGGAACAAAGAAATATATGTTGGGCTAATATAATGCTGGTGTCAAAAAAGAAAAATATGTTTTCTCAATGATTGTATAAATTTCATTACTCAACTACGAAAGTTTCATCGAGGCAACGAATAAAACTGTGTTCATGAAACATTTAACTGCACACAAACAATTTTATGTTGGACGAACAAGAGGGACCTCTGCGCATGCGCAAAAGCGTTCTTCCAGAATTTTCGAACTTCCCGCTATTTCCTCCCGAAATGGTGAGTACTTCATGGAAACTAACTGTCCTGCAAAGTAATTAGCAATTTTAGCTTTATAACATATATATTATCCAGCAGCAAGCTTTAGAACATTATATTTTCGAGTGTTTATTTATATAATTTGGAGTGTTACAGTAGTTATCTGACAATGCACTCGTTTCAGCTCCTAACGCATTTTTTTTTTCAGATGGTATGTACATTGACATTAATGTTAATCTATGAAACCGCTAAAGTTTAATTACGTTACATACATTTTATTCATTTTAATGACTGATAATTTCAAAGGCTATTTGAAAAAGACGCCACTGAGGGAGCTTAATGTTCTCACTCCTTCATCATTCATTAACCTTATAGTGTCTGAAAACGGTTATAATGGCTAAACGGACATTTTTTTGTCTAGGATTTTTAATGGTTTTGAACTACAAACGGTTACTTAATTAGTTATTCATATATTTTTCTTTTTGTATTTCAGGTATTATAGGGAGAATATCTGGGAAACAGTGCTTACTTCATCTGCAAACAATCTTGGAGCTTGGCAAAATTATTTCACAACATTTTTTTTTAAATATCTTAAACCATTTCTGAGTTAAAGCAAATATTTTATTTTCAAATAAGCCACTGCACGTTTTTACTGAGAAATATCAGTATGTTTTGTTCCTCAAAGCAGAAGTCTATTTATCCAGTATACTGTTTTGACTGAGTGTGATATTAGTAAGCTTTGTAACATGAATGTTAAGGGCACAGTTTCATTCTTGCATTTTGGAATGTTATTTGCATATTTTGTTATAACAATGCAGCAGTTGTTTATTTGTTGAAAGAGTAGCTGGATTGCACTTAATCACTGTTGATAGTCTTTAACAGGTGTTTAAAGTTTACATTAAAAAAATATTCAAATTTAGAAGAATGTGTCATGTTATTTGAAATGTGGCCACAGTGAATAACCTACTCAAGTAAACTTTAAGATGTTAATTTTATAATTATGCAAGCATAATTTCCAATTCAAAATATACCTTTCAGTCAACTTGGAACATTTAATTGACACAACATTATATTTCAATTTGAGACTGCTTGTTGGCCTAACTAGGCATGTTTATTCAGCATAGAACATTTAGTTGACAGAATGTTTTATTTCAATTTGTGTGTACATTTAGAGGTAATCAGCACAGCAAAAACAAAATAGTTTATACAACTTAAATTGAGCCAACTAAAAATTTTAGATGCAACAGGTCACTAGAAATTTTTTAGTTGGAGTAGCAAGAATTTTTTTACAGTGTATACACACACACACACACACACACACACACATACACACACACACACACACCAGGAGGAGGAGGATCAGATTCAAAATAATAAACAAAATGGTATTTATATTTAGTAGCTAGATTACCTGCAAAAAAAAAAAAACACAAAAAACGAAAATACAGGTACCTTCTCAGACTGTCTAAACCAAAAACAGTGAAATTATCTACAAATATATACAAAGACCAACCAAACCAAAGGGACAAAGCAATAATCAAAGTCAATTGGAGGCAAAAAGTCAAAACCGGAATACACAACCAAATATCAAAACGCCAAAATCACAATCTTTCCTCTTTGGTCGCTCTAGTCGATGACGTCACTCTCAGGTCAGGAAGATGCCGATGTCAGAAAACCTGGAGTGGAGTCTGGAGCGGCGCGCGACCAGGACATGATACACACACGCGAGCGCAAAAGCAGAATATTTGTATTATTTTAGCATTTTCATTAATTTATTTTTTACTCAGTAGCGAATATGATTTAAAATGTAGCGAATTACAATACTTCAAACAAAACGTACTTAAGTAAAAGTAAAATTACAGATTTTAAAAACTACTATAAAAAGTAGAAATACACAAAAAAACTACTCAATTACAGTAACGCGAGTAAATGTAATTCGTTACTTTCCACCTCTGCTGTCAGTGTATATAGCAAGAGCGAAAGCCTCACTTCAGTCAGGAGGGATCAGAGGGTGAGAATAAAAAAAACATACAGCGATGATATAGAGAATGTTTAGTGTTTTATTTGAGGCAAACACTGTATTGTGTAATAAAGAAAACTTGACTAATAAACTTGTACATAACATCTGGTTCCAAATTTAAACTCATACAAAAATGTAAGATTCAGTAAGAATTACATTTTACCATTAACACCAGTGGTGTCAAAAGTATTCACATTTATTACTTGAGTAGAAGTATAGATACTAGGGTTCAAAAATACTTCTTTAGAAGTTGAAGTATCAACCCAAGCTTTTTACTTAAGTAAAAGTTTAAAAGTACTGGCTTCAAAACTACTTAAAGTATAAAAGTAAAAGTAACGTGAGGGGCGACAAAAGCATTAAGGTCTCGCTTTCTGATCATGCGATGGAGGGGGGGGGGGGTGTTGGGGTTCGTTGTGCACGTTCTTATCATGCAACCGGGGGGGGGGGGGGGGGATTTGCGCATTCTGATCATAAAAATAGAGTAACGAGGCTATTTTTAAAATGTAAGGAATAGAAAGTACAGATAATTGCTTAAAAATGTAAGGAGTAGAAGTAAAAAGTCGGCTGAAAAATAATTACTCCAGTAAAGTATAGATACCCAAAATTTCGTTACTTGACATCTCTGATTAACACCATACATTTGGCATTAAATTTGTACCTTATAACTCATACATTTGACAGTTTTTAGGGTAAACTGTATTATTCCCTAAAAAAAAAAAGACATGGTTTCTTTTTCTTTGAAGTTAGAGGCAGATATAATTGCAATTATAATTCCTAACTTCCCCTGGTCTCTACTACACTGCCCCTGCCAGCCCTTTCCTCCCTTGAAATTATGATTTGGAAGAACAAATGATCCAAATAGTCAGGTGATCAGGTGGAATGTACTTCCTCAGTATCTTATCTGTATGTAAGGGCCCCCATGCAGGACTCATACCAAAAGACATGGCCAGATCAGACTAGTTTTAGAATTAAACCAAAACTAAAAGCAAAACAAATTTTTTTTATTACTCATAATAGAATTACTGTAGGGCATGGAAGTGGCCAGGAAAAAGCAAACGTTTCGCTTTATTTCTTACCTGTGCTCTGCAATCTCCTCCACATCGTTTCAGTTAAGAAAAGTATCCTCTGTTAGTGAAAAAGGTCAAAGTAAGCACATTCAAGTTCAAATGTCGAGATTAGTTTTGTAACACTCCAACAGATGACTGCACAAGGCATCACAGGAAGCACCGACCTTCAAAAAAAAATTGGGTAAAAGAAGCAGCAAAGAATGTCAGGTTTTCTGCAAAAACCCAAAAATGATGTAAGTATGATTTCTGTAATAAAATGATTTACTGTAGCACTGAGTAATAATAATAACCCTTATGACCATTTATGTAACTGCATGATGTGAATGGTGGCTGATATTCAGCACAACAGTATGACCTCAAGTTTGATATTGATTAAAAATCATCTAATATCATATTTAATCACTTTTTTGAAGCACTACCTATAAATAAACTCCCATAACTAGTAATTTGATACGCCAGCAAGTAGAAAACCTTAAGACTGAACATTTTCAAGATTCAACAGTTACTGTTATTTAAAAAGAATCTAATGTTGACACCCTACATATTACTGTCATTTATTGCCATCTGCAATAGGTCATACCTGTGTGTGTGTGTGTGTGTGTGTGTGTGTGTGTGTGTGTGTGTGTGTGTGTGTGTGTGTGTGTGTGATGGCTGCTAAAATTGCTTACCTTTCTCTTGCAGTATCTGGTCCATTATGTCCATTAAAATCATAAACACACACTGTTACTATCACATCCCCTCTACCACGTCAAAAATTATTTAGTTTTCTGCTGACGCCTGTTTGACATTTTATGCCTGCAGAACACCTTGAAGGAGCTCCAAATTTTTTGGTTTCACTTTGATGAAAAGAGGAAATGGGTACCCGGCTTCCTGTCGACACCTTCAACCTTTGCAGTGCAGAGCATAAGAATACTTGAGATGATCAAATTATCAGAGGCAATGAACTGAAAGTAAAGCAGCGTCTAAAATATGGACTTTAGTTAAAGGAAATAAAACATGAAAAAATCACATTGGATCAGAATTCTTTTTAATAACTCTTCAAGAACATACTGTTACAGTTCACATAATAATACGCACTATGCAACTTATACTGTTCTCTGGCTTAGCCATTTTGTCTCACACTGATCTCTGATTTACGGTACCCTCATTGTTTTTCTGCTTTCTGTTTGGACAAGAACACTGTGTAGAGAACACTAAGGTAATAGTCTGTGGATGTACAGTAGAGTCTCTGGGATTTAATCATTTATTCTTTGCATACACAATTATGACATACCAATGTATCAATATACAAATACATATATAAACCAATACATATTGAACTAATGGTAAAGAATTAATGTATATGAACCTATACATATAAACCAGCACTGTGCAAGTCTTGAGTCCCAAATATTATATACAGTGGGTGCACAGGCAGTATGCGACTTCTACCGTCGCAGCGTATGGCGTCAGCATTTGGGTTTGTGTGTTTGCTGGCTTTTACCACTGAGTGGCGCTATATAACTATAGACTGACGCCTCAGGCATCAGCTCGTTCTCTCCAGGCTTAATGAGGCGCAGGTCGTCCACAGCTGCACGTCGTTGCAGATAAAATAAAGTGAAACATTGTAAATAAACGAATTCATAATCACAGTAGTAACATTACAGTACAAATTTATAATTAAAATTAAATTCAGTTTTTTAGGATCGAATTTAAGCAACGTAAACGTTGTAAACTGTGTAATTATAGTAGAAAGGCTACGTGTAGGGTCTTGTGTCATCTTAGAGCTTTCATAAGACTCATAAGACTCTACTTTTATTTAGGTGCACACACAATGACGAAAAACTTTATGATTTTGTTAAATAAATAAAGTAAACGGGGTTCTGTATTGATTTTGGTGCGTCAGAAAATGAACCCAAGCTCCGTGTATACTCGCCTCACAGACGTGAAAAATATATACTTATAGAAAGAGAAATATCTGCTTTAATATAAACTAATGAAAAAAAAATTAGATTATGTCATTCGTATGAGAAGTGAATTATAGGCGCGCTCACTGACGACGAGATGACATGATCAGCACAGCCGTAACCAAAGAAATCACTACCTTATCAATGAATTATTAAAATAGTCAGAGTGAATTTCCCCCGCTGTTTTAACAAATATTTGAAGTAGATAACAGTAGCCCACATTTATAAAAGCATTTTTATTTATATAAAACTATAAATAAAAATAATAATAATAATCCGGCATTTATTATTAGGTGTGCCCGCTGCCAAAGTTCTTCAGTAACAAACCTATAAAACATGTACATCTGTATGAATAAATTGTTTAAATGTGATCAGTGATTTATGTAAATGACTCAGTTTAGATGTAAGTAAATGCTAGGGACTGACATCGGCGTGCGTTTCTCCCAGCGCCGCATAGCGCTTATTTAACACCATTAATATGTGTTTGCTGAAAGAGATATCTAATCTCTCATATCGGCGCGCGCGTTCATCTGACTTTAGATCAAAACTCGGCAAAGACTCTACTTTTATTTAGGTGCACTCACAATGACGAAAAAACTTTATGATTTTGTTAAATAAATAAAGTAAACGGGGTTCTGTATTGATTTTGGTGAACTTGAGCGCGTCAGAAAATGAACCCAAACTCCGTAGATAACGGAGTAGCCCACTAAGTAGATAACAGTAGCCCACATTTATAAAAGCATTTTTTATTTATATAAAACTATATAAAAAAATAATCCTGCGTTTATTTTTAGGTGTGCCCGCTGCCATAGTTCTTCAGTAACAAACCTATAAAACATGTACATCTGTATGAATAAATTGTTTAAATGTGATCAGTAAATGCTCCTTGCTACTGTAGTGACTGACATCGGCGTGCTGAAAGATCTAATCTCTCATATCGGCGTGCGCGTGAAATATATGTTAGTATATCATGACTGAAAAAAGTTTATGTAATTTGTATAAAACGTGGATTACTACAGCGCATCCACTCACAGCCGAAACCAAAGACATCAACGGCTCTGCCTATTCAGAGGCTCTGCCTATTCAGTAAAGAAAAACACTACTGTTATTATTTCAACTCATACTGTACAGCTGTTAGAATTGGGGCAGGGATATTATGCCAATATTAAATATTATATACGATATTAAATTTCAAGTGAGTTGGGAGTTTGCAAGGCAGAGAAGGATGCTCTTCGGAGTGAGTTGCGAGTTTGATGAGACGGCATAAATATTTAATACAGCAAATTAAATATTTTGGTTTATATTTTGGTTTATATTATATGGTTAATGTATTTTGGTTTATATTGCAAACGAATAACGAATCAAGAGCCTGTGATTATATTGCATAAATATTATTTTGTACAGACAAATATCTGAATTTTTATTTATTTATTTTTTAGATTTTTTTTTAAACAAATCTCTCAAAAATAGTAAGATGTATTTTGGTTCTATACTGCAAACGAAAAACGAATCCAGGGTCTTGTGTCATCTTATATTTTGTGTTCTTTAAATTTGTAGTAGATTTATTAAATGAAATAAATTACACTAAACGGGGTTCTGTATTGTTTTCGGTGAACTTGAGCGCGTCAGAAAATGAACCCAAACTCCGTGTATACTCGCCTCACAGACGTGAAATATAAGTACTGAAGTACTGTAGATAACAGCCCACATTTATAAAAGCATTTTTTATTTATATAAAACTATTAAAAAAATAATAATCCTGCGTTTATTTTTAGGTGTGCCCGCTGCCACAGTTCTTCAGTAACAAACCTATAAAACATGTACATCTGTATGAATAAATTGTTTAAATGTGATCAGTGATTTTGTTTAGATATAAGTAAATGCTCCTTGCTATAGGGACTGACATCGGCGTGCTGAAAGATCTAATCTCTCATATCGGCGCGCGCGTTCATCTGACTTTAGATCAAAGTTAAAGAGCGCACACGCAGGATCATGCAAACGTTTCCGCTTCTACTCTACTCTACTCTACTCTACTAACTCTACTATGAGGTTTCATAAAAAATGAACAATCCGACACGAGCAGATTTGTTTCAGTCAGAATATTTATCAATCATAAAGAGAGGCGACATATACTTGCTGATTAAACACTGCATTTTTAAAGTGAAAGCGCGCGATGTGAGCAGCTTAAATTATTGATAATTAAATCATTATTAAATGGTGGACATAAAAAGCAAAAAGAATAATAATATTATTTTGATTATTATTATCATGTTCTTTTGCTGTTTGAGCGTCTGTGGATTCCAAAATTGACATTTTTACCGTTTTTTAATCACTGAAATGGAAGAGATACTGTACTGTAGAAAGGTTCCTTATCATAACGTGCCTTGTATTGTTTTTTAATCACTCGATACACGACCCATCATTTTTAATGCTATTTTACAAAGGGTAAATACACATGGAATAATTTTATTTGGTTTGTTTATTTATAAATAAAATTAAAAGTAATTAAAAACAGTGTAGAGTGATTAATAACACTATATGTTATGGTAAGAAAAATCTCATTCTTGCTCATTCTAGTTTCTCCGAGTGTATACTGTAGGTGAGAACAGCTATTCACCCTTAGGGGGGGTGTATAATTTGCATTTGTATGTGTCTGACTTTGCAAAGCACACCTGTAAAACCTGTTTAAATGTAAATGCTCCTCGCTGCGCTGTTTGGGGGAGGGGCACGCTAATGACGATTTGGTCAGCTGTGTGAACGCTCGCCCTTTAGATGTTGCGCGCACTACACGGCAAAAAATATGTTAGTATATCATGACTGAAATCATGACTGAAATATATGTTAGTATATCATGACTGAAAAAAGTTTATGTAATTTGTATAAAACGTGGATTACTACAGCGCATCCACTCACAGCCGAAACCAAAGACATCAACGGCTCTGCCTATTCAGAGGCTCTGCCTATTCAGTAAAGAAAAACACTACTGTTATTATTTCAATTCATACTGTACAGCTGTTAGAATTGGGGCAGGGATATTATGCCAATATTAAATATTATATACGATATTAAATTTCAAGTGAGTTGGGAGTTTGCAAGGCAGAGAAGGATGCTCTTCGGAGTGAGTTGCGAGTTTGATGAGACGGCATAAATATTTAATACAGCAAATTAAATATTTTGGTTTATATTTTGGTTTATATTATATGGTTAATGTATTTTGGTTTATATTGCAAACGAATAACGAATCAAGAGCCTGTGATTATATTGCATAAATATTATTTTGTACAGACAAATATCTGAATTTTTATTTATTTATTTTTTAGATTTTTTTTTAAACAAATCTCTCAAAAATAGTAAGATGTATTTTGGTTCTATACTGCAAACGAAAAACGAATCCAGGGTCTTGTGTCATCTTATATTTTGTGTTCTTTAAATTTGTAGTAGATTTATTAAATGAAATAAATTACACTAAACGGGGTTCTGTATTGTTTTCGGTGAACTTGAGCGCGTCAGAAAATGAACCCAAACTCCGTGTATACTCGCCTCACAGACGTGAAATATAAGTACTGAAGTACTGTAGATAACAGCCCACATTTATAAAAGCATTTTTTATTTATATAAAACTATTAAAAAAATAATAATCCTGCGTTTATTTTTAGGTGTGCCCGCTGCCACAGTTCTTCAGTAACAAACCTATAAAACATGTACATCTGTATGAATAAATTGTTTAAATGTGATCAGTGATTTTGTTTAGATATAAGTAAATGCTCCTTGCTATAGGGACTGACATCGGCGTGCTGAAAGATCTAATCTCTCATATCGGCGCGCGCGTTCATCTGACTTTAGATCAAAGTTAAAGAGCGCACACGCAGGATCATGCAAACGTTTCCGCTTCTACTCTACTCTACTCTACTCTACTAACTCTACTATGAGGTTTCATAAAAAATGAACAATCCGACACGAGCAGATTTGTTTCAGTCAGAATATTTATCAATCATAAAGAGAGGCGACATATACTTGCTGATTAAACACTGCATTTTTAAAGTGAAAGCGCGCGATGTGAGCAGCTTAAATTATTGATAATTAAATCATTATTAAATGGTGGACATAAAAAGCAAAAAGAATAATAATATTATTTTGATTATTATTATCATGTTCTTTTGCTGTTTGAGCGTCTGTGGATTCCAAAATTGACATTTTTACCGTTTTTTAATCACTGAAATGGAAGAGATACTGTACTGTAGAAAGGTTCCTTATCATAACGTGCCTTGTATTGTTTTTTAATCACTCGATACACGACCCATCATTTTTAATGCTATTTTACAAAGGGTAAATACACATGGAATAATTTTATTTGGTTTGTTTATTTATAAATAAAATTAAAAGTAATTAAAAACAGTGTAGAGTGATTAATAACACTATATGTTATGGTAAGAAAAATCTCATTCTTGCTCATTCTAGTTTCTCCGAGTGTATACTGTAGGTGAGAACAGCTATTCACCCTTAGGGGGGGTGTATAATTTGCATTTGTATGTGTCTGACTTTGCAAAGCACACCTGTAAAACCTGTTTAAATGTAAATGCTCCTCGCTGCGCTGTTTGGGGGAGGGGCACGCTAATGACGATTTGGTCAGCTGTGTGAACGCTCGCCCTTTAGATGTTGCGCGCACTACACGGCAAAAAATATGTTAGTATATCATGACTGAAATCATGACTGAAATATATGTTAGTATATCATGACTGAAAAAAGTTTATGTAATTTGTATAAAACGTGGATTACTACAGCGCATCCACTCACAGCCGAAACCAAAGACATCAACGGCTCTGCCTATTCAGAGGCTCTGCCTATTCAGTAAAGAAAAACACTACTGTTATTATTTCAATTCATACTGTACAGCTGTTAGAATTGGGGCAGGGATATTATGCCAATATTAAATATTATATACGATATTAAATTTCAAGTGAGTTGGGAGTTTGCAAGGCAGAGAAGGATGCTCTTCGGAGTGAGTTGCGAGTTTGATGAGACGGCATAAATATTTAATACAGCAAATTAAATATTTTGGTTTATATTTTGGTTTATATTATATGGTTAATGTATTTTGGTTTATATTGCAAACGAATAACGAATCAAGAGCCTGTGATTATATTGCATAAATATTATTTTGTACAGACAAATATCTGAATTTTTATTTATTTATTTTTTAGATTTTTTTTTAAACAAATCTCTCAAAAATAGTAAGATGTATTTTGGTTCTATACTGCAAACGAAAAACGAATCCAGGGTCTTGTGTCATCTTATATTTTGTGTTCTTTAAATTTGTAGTAGATTTATTAAATGAAATAAATTACACTAAACGGGGTTCTGTATTGTTTTCGGTGAACTTGAGCGCGTCAGAAAATGAACCCAAACTCCGTGTATACTCGCCTCACAGACGTGAAATATAAGTACTGAAGTACTGTAGATAACAGCCCACATTTATAAAAGCATTTTTTATTTATATAAAACTATTAAAAAAATAATAATCCTGCGTTTATTTTTAGGTGTGCCCGCTGCCACAGTTCTTCAGTAACAAACCTATAAAACATGTACATCTGTATGAATAAATTGTTTAAATGTGATCAGTGATTTTGTTTAGATATAAGTAAATGCTCCTTGCTATAGGGACTGACATCGGCGTGCTGAAAGATCTAATCTCTCATATCGGCGCGCGCGTTCATCTGACTTTAGATCAAAGTTAAAGAGCGCACACGCAGGATCATGCAAACGTTTCCGCTTCTACTCTACTCTACTCTACTCTACTAACTCTACTATGAGGTTTCATAAAAAATGAACAATCCGACACGAGCAGATTTGTTTCAGTCAGAATATTTATCAATCATAAAGAGAGGCGACATATACTTGCTGATTAAACACTGCATTTTTAAAGTGAAAGCGCGCGATGTGAGCAGCTTAAATTATTGATAATTAAATCATTATTAAATGGTGGACATAAAAAGCAAAAAGAATAATAATATTATTTTGATTATTATTATCATGTTCTTTTGCTGTTTGAGCGTCTGTGGATTCCAAAATTGACATTTTTACCGTTTTTTAATCACTGAAATGGAAGAGATACTGTACTGTAGAAAGGTTCCTTATCATAACGTGCCTTGTATTGTTTTTTAATCACTCGATACACGACCCATCATTTTTAATGCTATTTTACAAAGGGTAAATACACATGGAATAATTTTATTTGGTTTGTTTATTTATAAATAAAATTAAAAGTAATTAAAAACAGTGTAGAGTGATTAATAACACTATATGTTATGGTAAGAAAAATCTCATTCTTGCTCATTCTAGTTTCTCCGAGTGTATACTGTAGGTGAGAACAGCTATTCACCCTTAGGGGGGGTGTATAATTTGCATTTGTATGTGTCTGACTTTGCAAAGCACACCTGTAAAACCTGTTTAAATGTAAATGCTCCTCGCTGCGCTGTTTGGGGGAGGGGCACGCTAATGACGATTTGGTCAGCTGTGTGAACGCTCGCCCTTTAGATGTTGCGCGCACTACACGGCAAAAAATATGTTAGTATATCATGACTGAAATCATGACTGAAATATATGTTAGTATATCATGACTGAAAAAAGTTTATGTAATTTGTATAAAACGTGGATTACTACAGCGCATCCACTCACAGCCGAAACCAAAGACATCAACGGCTCTGCCTATTCAGAGGCTCTGCCTATTCAGTAAAGAAAAACACTACTGTTATTATTTCAATTCATACTGTACAGCTGTTAGAATTGGGGCAGGGATATTATGCCAATATTAAATATTATATACGATATTAAATTTCAAGTGAGTTGGGAGTTTGCAAGGCAGAGAAGGATGCTCTTCGGAGTGAGTTGCGAGTTTGATGAGACGGCATAAATATTTAATACAGCAAATTAAATATTTTGGTTTATATTTTGGTTTATATTATATGGTTAATGTATTTTGGTTTATATTGCAAACGAATAACGAATCAAGAGCCTGTGATTATATTGCATAAATATTATTTTGTACAGACAAATATCTGAATTTTTATTTATTTATTTTTTAGATTTTTTTAAAAACAAATCTCTCAAAAATAGTAAGATGTATTTTGGTTTCATACTGCAAACGAAAAGCGACCTATAAAACATGTACATCTGTATGAATAAATTGTTTAAATGTGATCAGTAAATGCTCCTTGCTAGTGACTGACATCGGCGTGCTGAAAGATCTAATCTCTCATATCGGCGCGCGCGTTCATCTGACTTAACGTTTCAGCCATTCACACATGCATTGTGCTGTTGTTTGTACACACTTACACACTTACACACTGGTTGTATAGCGCACTTATGGAATGAATACGATGAGATGACAGAGTGGAGGTTTAATACATCTATCTCACACGCGGGGCCATAAGTGCGGTTCATTATGATTCGGTGCGAGTTTTGGTGCTGTTATTACGATTCCATCTTACCACGCAAAAAAATAAACATGTTTAACATGCGGAAGATCTTCGCGGAATTTTTCACGCGGAAACATGGAAACGTAATCACAGCGCAAAGACTCGGGGTGAATCATGATCAAGCCTACGGTCACAGCGCGAGACCGAGCAGGTGAGATAGGGGTATAACACACCGCATACAGTAATACTGTAGGGGTATTAAACATTACAATCACACAGAAACATGAATGGATGCGGGGTTTGAAACTCCCATGGTTATTTTCTCATTTAACTAAATCAAATTTCATAAAAATAAAACGTGTCAAAAGAAAAACCCATAAAGTTATGGATAATGGCTAATGATGAATGAAACATATTTTAAACAAAAAGCAGCGAGCAGCTGGACATCGGGACGGGGAGTGTAAGTACGACGCACGCGCAGGTCTGAGCAGCTCAAGAAGCTCCATAATCTGTTGCCTTGGAAGGCAAAACTTTTATTTATATATATTTTTTAATAACGACCACGGGGAAAATATGAAAAGGGCTGAAGTTTTAGCTTCAAATCTTCAAGTTTTAGCTTTTAACTTCAAATATTTGAAGTAGATAACAGTAGCCCAAACCTGTAACAAACCTATAAAACATGTACATCTGTATGAATAAATTGTTTAAATGTGATCAGTGATTTATGTAAATGACTCAGTTTAGATGTAAGTAAATGCTAGGGACTGACATCGGCGTGCGTTTCTCCCAGCGCCGCATAGCGCTTATTTAACACCATTAAAATGTGTTTGCTGAAAGAGATATCTAATCTCTCATATCGGCGCGCGCGTTCATCTGACTTTAGATCAAAACTCGGCAAAGACTCTACTTTTATTTAGGTGCACTCACAATGACGAAAAAACTTTATGATTTTGTTAAATAAATAAAGTAAACGGGGTTCTGTATTGATTTTGGTGCGTCAGAAAATGAACCCAAACTCCGTGTATACTCGCCTCACAGACGTGAAAAATATATACTTATAGAAAGAGAAATATCTGCTTTAATATAAACTAATGAAAAAAAAAATTAGATTATGTAATTCGTATGAGAAGTGAATTACTGTATAGGCGCGCTCACTGACGACGAGATGACATGATCAGCACAGCCATGACCAAAGGAATCACTATCTTATCAATGAATTATTAAAATGGTCAGAGTGAGTTTCCAGCCTGTTTAACAAATATTTGAAGTAGATAACAGTAGCCCACATTTATAAAAGCATTTTTTATTTATATAAAACTATATAAAAAAATAATCCTGCGTTTATTTTTAGGTGTGCCCGCTGCCATAGTTCTTCAGTAACAAACCTATAAAACATGTACATCTGTATGAATAAATTGTTTAAATGTGATCAGTAAATGCTCCTTGCTACTGTAGTGACTGACATCGGCGTGCTGAAAGATCTAATCTCTCATATCGGCGCGCGCGTTCATCTGACTTATTATTTCAATTCATACTGTACAGCTGTTAGAATTGGGGCAGGGATATTATGCCAATATTAAATATTATATACGATATTAAATTTCAAGTGAGTTGGGAGTTTGCAAGGCAGAGAAGGATGCTCTTCGGAGTGAGTTGCGAGTTTGATGAGACGGCATTTTAATTAACAGCAAAAAGATTAATATTATTCTTTTGATTATTATTATCATGTTCTTTTGCGTCTGTGGATTCCAAAATTCCAAAAAACAGAGAGTCTGTCTAAACAAAATAAAACCAATGTTTTCTAACTCATATTTTTTTTTATATACAGTAAACATACAGTAAAACATCATTCATCATTAAAACATCACACAACTGAATCGCAGAAAAAAATCAGCAAAAATATTATTTAGTACAAGGCAATCTTTGGATCCTTGATGAGACGGCATAAATATTTAATACAGCAAATTAAATATTTTGGTATATATTTTGGTTTATATTATATGGTTAATGTATTTTGGTTTATATTGCAAACGAATAACGAATCAAGAGCCCGTGATTATATTGCATTTGTACAGACAAATATCTGAAAAAAAAAAAAAAAGATTACGACGAATCTCTCAAAAATAGTAAGATGTATTTTGGTTTTATACTGAAAAATAATATTGCATAAATATTATTTTGTACAGACAAATATCTGAAAAAAAAAAAAAAAAAGATTACGACGAATCTCTCAAAAATAGTAAGATGTATTTTGGTTTTATACTGCAAACGAAAAACGAATCCAGAGCCTGTAATTATATTTATATTTAATTATGTCATAACTATTATTTTGCACAAATACTGTAAATCTCTGAATAAAACAATGATATTTTATTCACAAATGTAAGACAATATTAGCTCGCACTTCGTCTGGCACTGAACCAAAATATAATGTAATGAGAGGCCCCGATTATACTGCATACATCTTTTTTATTGATTTATTTTTTATTATCTATTCTGGAAGTTTGCTCTATTTGTTTTAGTTATTTCTATATTTAAATCTTGATGTCTTAAACTCTAACAACTGTAAGTATTGTCGAAATAATTTTTTTGAAAGCCCTAGTGCTGTTGTTTGCGCTGTTTTCTTTAATAATAACACTAAACAGATAAAAACAGAGAGTCTGTCTAAACAAAATAAAACCAAAGTTTTCTAACTCATATTTTTTATATTTATAGTTTTACATGTTTGTTGGATGTGTAAATTATCATAATTGTAGTATTACTTTGCTACAACATATTGTTTTGACTTTATTATGACTTAAGCTCTGAATATATTTAAAAACCGATACGACGGAAAATGTCAATTTGCGCCACCTGGCGGTCATTTCACGAATTATTTTGAAATGCTCCTGGTTTATTTCGGCCGCTGCCGCGTTTCCACGGCGGTGAGTGCGACGGTAATGAGCAGTCTGGTTGTCACACCACTGTATGTAGCTTGCAAAGAGAAAGAATTTTTGTTTTCTTGAAGATTTTTTTTTGGCTCTCATTTTTCTTTCAATGTATACAATACATAATAATATATGTATATTAACCAGTGTAAAGTACATGAACCACAGATTTCATAAAATGAACTGGACAAACCCTCTGTGACATCACTCAAACGGTGTTCTAAAGAGAACAGCTCAACTAAGATCTGGTCATGGACAAATTGGCTGGAGCTGATACCCCAGTGAATCCATTAATGGGTAAATGGGCGTGCTTGTAATGCAAAGATGATTTGTTCCACAACCCCAAAATATAAATATAAAAAGAATGAATACAAAATATGAAGTTAAAGTAAAAAAATTTACCTGCACTTTACAAATGCCTAACTGTACTGTAAATGTACCTTTGAAAAAAAAGTGGCTGGTGTAAGACAAGAGAGAGTAGAGGTAGGGGGGGCTACTGTGTAGGATGACTTTCACACACACATACACACACCCACACACACACACACACACACACACACACAGAATCACTGTTCTCTGTCGGCAAACTGGAATCTTTAACAAGGAACCTCACTAATGACACTTGCTATTGGATTTCGCGGAAATGTGACACTGCATTGTCGTTAAACAGATTCATCTCCTAGATTTTCTCCCTAATTTAGTTGTATCCAATTCCTCCCCGTCACTAGGAGGCTCCCACATTAAGGCTACTACTACCACTCAGTCGGAAGGCATGAAGACTATCACGTGTTTCCTCCGAACCAAGTGACGCCAGTCGACCGCATCTTTTTGAACTGCTCGCCCACGTACTGTTGGGGTGGCATAACACACTCGGAGGACAGCGCTATCCGCTCCCTACGCTTGCGTGAGCTCGTAGACGCCCCAGATTGGTTGTAGAGCCGTGATTAATGTGGGAGCTCTAAGTATCTCTCATCCCTACCCCCAAAAAATGCTTTACGCACACACACATATGTTATAGTAAACAGTACACGCGTGCACAGATGTTGACTATACAAGTAACACACATGCACCGAGCATGGGAGGTGATTACCCACAATCCTGCAGCGCGCGAGAGAGAAGAACCATTAGTTCAGTAGTGACCACCTGACGCTCGGCAGACAAAGTGTATGCATGTTGTACTACTCGTATTTTAAGATGTCGCTCATTTATCAAGTTAAAATTTCTTTTAAACTTTTTGGTTGTCTTGCAAAACACTTGCAGAACAAGTTACTCGCAATCCAAGGTTTTACTGTATCTACAGTACAATTAACCTCTTTAGTTTACCCATCAACCAGTTCATATACACAGAGCAAGTATGTATTAATTTCTGAATGTTACCTCTTACTATGCCATGGGGACAGGTGGTAGATTTGAGTTAACTTTTATTTAGCAGTCATTGTGAATTTAACATTTAACTTTTCAGTCACAGGCATTTACTGTAACACACACACTCTGGGGCTGCCACTGAACTTCTCTCTCTGGTTATCTCTCTCTGGGCTTCTCTCTGCCAACACAAAAAAAGAACAATGAATAATCCTCATAACGAGCAACAGGTGGAAAGCATTGGGGGTTCACAATCAGAGTGAAAAAAACTATTTTAATGTAGTATTGGTAAAATATATATAACGGACTTATGCGCTTTTTTCCTTATGCTTTTATTTATTCCACTGGGAATTGTTGGAGAGTGTGGGTCATGAATATTTAAGAACTGACACTTGATTGGACAAAAAGATGGATAAAACCTGAAGACAAAGAAATCAAAATCCTGTAGTAGATCAGATAAACATTAAGTTTTGTCATACAACAACTTCAGCGCGTTAAAATTCACTTAAACCACTTCGCGCTGTTATGTCACCTGTGAAAATATTAAATAATCCCAGTAAAAATAGTCAGTTTAGCTTTTCTAATTAATATCTATTGGTCCAGGTGTTTGTTAACATTAAGCAAGTAACGCATTAGTAGCTTATTTTAAAGCACATTTACATTTACATTTAGCAGACGCTCTTATCCTGAGCGACTTACATTTTCATCTCATTACACATCTGAGCAGTTTGAGGGTTAAGGGCCTTGCTCAAGGGCCCAACAGTGGCAACTTGGTGGTTGTGGGGTTTGAACCCGGGAATCTTCCGAACCGTAGTCCAATGCCTTAACCACTGAGCTACCGCTGGCCCCGTAGATTATTAAATCAGCCACATATTTGTTCATAACATCACTTTTACTCAGCATTTTGATTTAATTTATGGTGCAGCTTAAACTTTAGGCAGATATCTACTAGTGGACTCCTCAGTGCAGGAGCTTCTTGCACACACACTATGCACACTGCAAAGGATGCATCAACAGGGAATGCACCTAACAAGGGGGTGGGCCAACACAACTCACCTGGGCTGGAGTCTAATCACCAATCACAAGCACAAACTTACATTTGTTTCCTCTGCCCTTAAACTTAGAAGAAAGTCACCTGCTGTCACTGGCTCACCTGTTCTGCACTGCCCTGTGCGCCTCAGATGACACTGTGTCTGGTGAGGATTGACCCAAAGGACCACGACGTACTCTAAGATCCATTACACTGGTGGAGAATGCACATGGAACTGAATCAGGCCCTCAATGGTCCTCTGAAGAATACTTGGGACACCTGCTCAAAACAAGCATCTAACAACAGGCGCTCTTGGAGCAGATCTCACAGGTGACAGCGGATGAGCTTTCATGCCTTCAACACCAATCAGCACAATAGGTGTTTTTTCCTTGATCCACATTGTGATGCACCTGGCAGTTTCTATCCTTTAGGGGCCATGTTGGGGTACAAAACACCGTTGAGAGTTATACACTGACGTGTATAATTTCTGCCAACGCTGTCCCACCTCCCAGTGAGCTGCACCTGTTAAACCCGCTCCCAGCTCCGCTATTACCATTACTGATCATTGACTGATCATCCTTTGAAAGGATTGGCATGGATCTGGTTGGGCCACTGCCCAAATCTGCCAAAGGAAATGAGTATATCCTGGTCATCGTAGACTATGCCACGTGCTATTCTGAGGCGGTACCATTGAGGAAAGCCACCTCAAAAAACATTGCATGAAAGCTGTTACAGCTCTTCAGCAGAGTCGGCCGCCCCAAAGAAATACCCACCAACCAAGGAATGCAAGTCATGTCAAAACTTATGTGTGAAGGCTGTTGCAGTCAACAGGTAGTGCACTCGGAGATTCCATTCCTGGTGTGAACCGACCACAAGAACCTTAAGTATCTACAGAGCGCCAAGAGTCTCAACTCCCCCCATGCTTGGTGGTCACTCTTTTTTGCCAGGTTCAACTTTACCCTGGGGTTCAAAGATTCTCCAGACAGTTCATGACCACCCACGACTCCTCCGCCAGCGACACTATCCTTCCTCCCCCTTGCTCGCTTGCAACGACTGGACATAGAAATTAAGGTGAAGAATCTAAAGCCCTGTCTCATGAACCGGGGCCCAGTAATGTACCCCCAAATTGCCCCTTCATTCCCCTCACTCTACACTCCATGGAATGGGCACAGAGTTCCAAGCTTTCTTGCCACCCTGTCTCTGCTCCAGCCCTGTTCTAAGTCCACATGTCAACACTGTTCCAGCAGGCTTCCGCAGACCCTTACCAACCCCATGGTCAGACATTGCACTGGATTTCATCACAGGATTACCCCCTCCGGAAAGGCATTCTGAAAGGCATTCTGTAAGCTCATTGGAGCCACCCCCAGTCTGTCTTTGGGGTTCTACACTCAGTCCAATGGTCAGACTGAGAGGAAGAACTAGTCCCTCAAGGTTTCCCTGAGATGCATGTCCTCCCAAGATGTTACCTCTTGGAGCAAGTTCCTGCCTTGGGTGGAGTACACCCATAACTTCCAAATCTCATCATCCACAAGTTCCCCCTTTACATTGCTGTTTGGGTTATCAACTACCCTTGTTCCCTTCCCAGGAAGAGGAAGTCAAAGTCCCATCTGCTCAATCCTTCATCCGCTGTTGGAACCCCTGGCTACAAACCAGAAAGACATTGCTATGAGCTAGAAAAGCCTACAGTACAAAGAACAAGTAGATTGTAGAAGTTCTTAGGCTACAAAATACAGGGTGAGACAGAGTGTCATGCTTGCTGTCAGAGATATTCCTCTAAAACCACCTCCCGCAAAAATAGTTTTTTTTTCTTTCTCCCCTATCTCCCCATTACATTGGTCCATTCACGGTCACCAAGATTGTCAACCACTGCTCTGTGAAGCTCTTACTCCGCTTGACTATGCGGCGGGTCAACCCCACGTTTCACGTCTTCCAGCTATGTCATCTTGCTTCATGTACATTTACTAAATGTTTGTAAAAAAATTTTTTTTAAATATTGACAAATTTTACAGTTGATCAGTGGTGTCAAAAGTATTCACATTCATTACTTGAGTAGAAGTATAGATACTATGGTTCAAAAATACTTTGAAGTATCAACCCAAGCTTTTTACTTAAGTAAAAGTTTAAAAGTACTGGTTTCAAAACTACTTAAAGTATAAAAGTAAAAGTACCGTGAGGGGCGACAAAAGCATTAAGGTCTTTCTGATCATGCGAGGGGGGTAGGGGGGGGGGGCGTTGTGCGTGTTCTGATCATAAAAATAGAGTAACGAGGCTATTTTTAAAATGTAAGGAGTAGAAAGTACAGATAATTGCTTAAAAATGTAAGGAGTAAAAGTAAAAAGTCGGCTGAAAAATAATTACTCCAGTAAAGTATAGATACCCAAAATTTCTACTTAAGTAAAGTAACGAAGTATTTGTACTTCGTTACTTGACACCTCTGCTGTTGACCAACATCATTAACTTAATTTCAAATGGTTTATGCGAAAATAATCATACTTACCACATTTCTTCCACATCATCTAGAGACGTATTACTCTGATCTTCTGTCACTACACATAAATAAACAAATCAATAAATCATTTACATTATGCATCACAAATATTTGTAGCATTTTAATAAAAAGAATTTCATTAAATTATACAATGGCTTGCAAAAGTATTCGGCCTCTTGAACTTTTCCACATTTTGTCACATTACAGCCACAAACATGAATCAATTTTATTGGAATTCCACGTGAAAGACCAATACAAAGTGGTGTACACGTTAGAAGTGGAACGAAAATCATACATGATTCCAAACATTTTTTACAAATAAATAACTGAAAAGTGGGGAGTGCGTAATTATTCAGCCCCCTGAGTCAATACTTTGTAGAACCACCTTTTGCTGCAGTTACAGCTGCCAGTCTTTTAGGGTATGTCTCTACCAGCTTTGCACATCTAGAGACTGAAATCCTCGCCCATTCTTCTTTGCAAAACAGCTCCAGCTCAGTCAGATTAGATGGACAGCAGTTTTCAGATCTTGCTACAGATTCTCGATTGGATTTAGATCTGGACTTTGACTGGGCCATTCTAACACATGGATATGTTTGTTTTAAACCATTCCATTGTTGCCTGGCTTTATGTTTAGGGTCGTTGTCCTGCTGGAAGGTGAACCTCCGCCCCAGTCTCAAGTCTTTTGCAGACTCCAAGAGGTTTTCTTCCAAGATTGTCCTGTATTTGGCTCCATCCATCTTTCCGTCAACTCTGACCAGCTTCCCTGTCCCTGCTGAAGAGAAGCACCCCCAGAGCATGATGCTGCCACCACCATATTTGACAGTGGGGATGGTGTGTTCAGAGTGATGTGCAGTGTTAGTTTTCCGCCACACAGCAGTTTTGCATTTTGGCCAAAAAGTTCCATTTTGGTCTCATCTGACCAGAGCACCTTCTTCCACATGTTTGCTGTGCAAACGGGACTTCTTATGGTTTTCTGTTAACAATGGCTTTCTTCTTGCCACTCTTCCATAAAGGCCAACTTTGTGCAGTGCACGACTAATAGTTGTCCTATGGACAGATTCCCCCACCTGAGCTGTAGATCTCTGCAGCTCGTCCAGAGTCACCATGGGCCTCTTGGCTGCATTTCTGATCAGTGCTCTCCTTGTTCGGCCTGTGAGTTTAGGTGGACGGCCTTGTCTTGGTAGGTTTACAGTTGTGCCATACTCCTTCCATTTCTGAATGATCGCTTGAACAGTGGCTCCGTGGGATGTTCAAGGTTTTGGAAATCTTTTTGTAGCCTAAGCCTGCTTTAAATTTCTCAATAACTTTATCCCTGACCTGTCTGGTGTGTTCTTTGGACTTCATGGTGTTGTTGCTCCCAATATTCTCTTAGACAACCTCGGAGGCCGTTACAGAGCAGCTGTATTTGTACTGACATTAGATTACACACAGGTGCACTCTATTTAGTCATTATGCACTCATCAGGCAATGTCTATGGGCAACTGACTGCACTCAGACCAAAGGGGGCTGAATAATTACGCACACTCGACTTTTCAGTTATTTATTTGTAAAAAAAAAATGCTTGGAATCATGTACTGTATGATTTCCGTTCCACTTCTCACGTGTACACCACTTTGTATTGGTCTTTCACGTGGAATTCCAATAAAATTGATTCATGTTTGTGGCTATAATGTGACAAAATGTGGAAAAGTTCAAGGGGGCCGAATACTTTTGCAAGCCACTGTATGTATATAAGTTTTAATACAAATGTCAATACTGTCAATAATTTTTTAACCTATAATAAAGTTTGATCTTTAAGTAACTTACTCGTTGGTGGTAAAATATTAATGCTGTTGCGCCGTACAGGTTTCGGTTCTCCTGCTTTACTCTCTTTTAACACATGCTTAACTCTGTCCAATTCCTTCTGTAACACACTCTCGTGATCTTTGGATGCTTTTAGTTCATTCCTTAACTGTCTCACATTAAGCATAGCTATGTCCAAGTCCTTCTGTAACATACTCTCATGATGTCTGGATGCTTTTAGTTCATCCGTTATCTGTATCCTATGACACATAGCTGTGTCCAAATCCTTCTGTAACACACTCTCATAAGATCTAGAGGCTTCCAGCTTCTTCTTTAAATCTCTCTCAATTCTAGGTGAATCAGATTCAGCCTTTACCATGTCCTCCCTTAGACATTGCTCGGCCTTTGTTTCTTCTAGTTCTTTTAGTCTTTTTGCTTCCTTGGACACCTGAGCCCTTTCCCAGGGTTCAAAGCACATTTTCATAACGTTTTCGTACGACTTCTGAACAAAAAAACTGTTCCTTCTAATCTGTGTCATTGCATTAATTTGTCTGAAAAGCTCCTTGATATTTTCATTACTGTTCCCCAGGATGAAGTGTCTCCCTCCACACATCTTTACGCAGCGGTTCTTTAGATGCTCTACTCGATTTTCCCATTCGTGTCCATGAACGAACAACACCATGGTGTACTGTAAAGCCTCAGCTCCAAACATGTAGGTTATTGCTTTTAAAAGATAATGTTCTTTGCCAGTAGCGTGTCCAGGTCGCATCACTAGCAGGAAAGCGTGAGGACCGGGAAACGTCAGTGATGTACAGTTTTGAATCTCATGTCTGATGGACTCGACTTTATTTTGGAAAAACAAATAGGAGGACAAATGGTTCATCCAGTAGGAAGGAGTCACAAATATGGAGACCTGTCTTCCATCAACAGTCCCCTCTCTAATGTTGCCTTTTTTTGGACTGATGGCAAACTCTGTGTGACCGGTCCTGAGTATTATGTTTGATGCATAACAGTTATAAGCACAATCTCCACCCAGCAAAACAATCCGAAGATCTGATTTCGGTTCTTCTGATGCTGGCCTATTTAAAGAAACATCTGTAATGAAGAAATAGTTTTATTTCATTTTAAAAAATTCTCAAACACTACGGGCAGTTTTAATTGATAAAGGTTTCTGCCTTAAATAGCCCGTTGTCTGACTATAAATCTATTTACATACCTTTTATTTATGTTTAATAAGCATTTAATCCTACTCAGTGTCAAAGTGGCACTAAAGCTTGTCCCAGGAGTGCAGGAACGCACACTTAATGATATAATGATAAGTAACATTTTATTACCAACTATAGAGCATAAAATAAAGAAAATTACTTACCACGCCTAAGTAGTGGTGCTGTTTAAAAAAAGAACATTGAAGCATTATATATTTTTACGATTTATAAAATACACATGCCCCATGACTTTTTTCTTTCTTTTCTTTTAATGACTACCACATTTATGCAAATATTTTAATAGTTTTTAATATTTTAACTGCTCTCGTTACGTATCGGCACAGCAAATGACCAGGTCCATATATTAGGTCCATATATTTGATGATTCAGAGGTTTTACAGATGCATTTCCCAACCCCAGTGGCTGGGATTGGTTCCCTGACTCGGAACGTAAAAATGTAAAATGAATAACAGGTTTAAGTTCTGGTCATACCCTGTGGTTTTCTAAAATTTGTTTTAGTTAATTGTATTTAAGTTTTTTCATAATGTTAAGAACAAGAACTATAAAATACCTATTGCACATAGAATGTCCGACTGAGCAACAGTAAAATGCAACAATAATTAACAGTAACTTACTTAACTCTGTTTCTTCTATTTCTGCTGTAAAAAGAACAAATATTCATTACTACAAGAATAAAGAGGTAATAATACATATTTAATAAATAGATTGTTCATGCCTATAGATTAAATTGGAGAATACTGTAACCTAAACAACTAATTTTTTAAATCTACATCAAAGCAGATATAAAGAAGCTGCATTTTTATATATACTGATCCACCATAACATCAAAACTACTGACAGGTGAAGTAAATAAAATGGATTATCTTGTTACAGTGGCACCTGCAAACGTTGAGATGAATTAGGCATCAAATTATCAATCAGTTGAAGTTGATGTGTTGAAAGCAGAAAAATGGGCGACTGTAAGGACAAACATCTTCAGCAGATCTTGTGGACTGTTTCCAAAAGTCCAACCAATGGAACAGGAACAAGGCATTGTGCAATACTCACTGATGCACTTGGTAAAGTGAAGGGTTGCCTGTCTGTTGAAGATCCGTTGTAGCAAAACTACTGAAAAAGTTAATGTTGGTTCAGATAGAAAAGTGCCAGAACACAGTGCACCTTGCTGTGTAGGGGCTGCTTAGTATGGGGCATGCTGACCCGTGTCCACCACTAAAAGCTCCTACAATGGGCAGATAAGCATCAGAACTTTACCAGAGAGCAATGGTAGAAGGAGGCTCGGTCTGATGAATCAGGTTTCTTTCATGTAATTCATGTGGACAGCCGGATGTGAGCATGTTATTTACCTGGGGAGGAGATGGCACAAGTATGCACTATAGGAGGAAGGCGAGCCGGCAGAGGCAGTGTGATGCTTTGGGCAATGTTGTGCCGAGAAACCTTGGGTTCTGCTATTCATGTGGATGTTGCTTTGACACGTTCCACCCACCTAAACATTGATCCCGACCGAGTACACAAAGTTGTTTAGGCAGCAAAAGGAGACCTACAATATATTAGGTTTTAATGTTATGGCAGATGTATTTAAGTCCTAGATAATCTTGTTAATGGATTTATTTGATATGCCTACATGGTGCATTTTTAAATAGGGTTTTTTTTATTCATTCATTCATTCATTCATTCATTTTCTATACCGCTTAATCCTGTGTTCAGGGTCACGGGGGACCTGGAGCCTATCCCAGGAGACTTCGGGCACTAGGCGGGGTACACCCTGGACAGGGTGCCAATCCATCGCAGGGCACACACATATACACACACTCACACACCCAATCACACACTACGGGCAATTTAGGAACGCCAATTAGCCTAACCTGCATATCTTTGGACTGTGGGAGGAAACCGGAGTACCCGGAGGAAACCCACCAAGCACGGGGAGAACATGCAAACTCCATGCACACAGAGACGGGTATCGAGCCTGGCCGGGTTTTTTTTTATGACTTAGTATTTCTTGGTCTTGTATTTGTAAAGCAGTGACATTTATCAAAAGAACATTTTTATATACAGTGGTGTGAAAAACTATTTGCCCCTTCCTGATTTCTTATTCTTTTGCATGTTTGTCACACTTAAATGTTTCTGCTCATCAAAAACCGTTAACTATTAGTCAAAGATAACATAATTGAACACAAAATGCAGTTTTTAAATGAAGGTTTACATTATTAAGGGAGAAAAAAACTCCAAATCTACATGGCCCTGTGTGAAAAAGTGATTGCCCCCCTTGTTAAAAAATAACTTAACTGTGGTTTATCACACCTGAGCTCAATTTCTGTAGTCACCCCCAGGCCTGATTACTGCCACACCTGTTTCAATCAAGAAATCACTTAAATAGGAGCTACCTGACACAGAGAAGTAGACCAAAAGCACCTCAAAAGCTAGACATCATGCCAAGATCCAAAGAAATTCAGGAACAAATGAGAACAAAAGTAATTGAGATCTATCAGTCTGGTAAAGGTTATAAAGCCATTTCTAAAGCTTTGGGACTCCAGCGAACCACAGTGAGAGCCATTATCCACAAATGGCAAAAACATGGAACAGTGGTGAACCTTCCCAGGAGTGGCCGGCTGACCAAAATTACCCCAAGAGCGCAGAGACGACTCATCCGAGAGGCCACAAAAGACCCCAGGACAACATCTAAAGAACTGCAGGCCTCACTTGCCTCAATTAAGGTCAGTGTTCAGACTCAAGAGACTGGGCAAAAACGGCCTGCATGGCAGATTTCCAAGGCGCAAACCACTTTTAAGCAAAAAGAACATTAAGGCTCGTCTCAATTTTGCTAAAAAACATCTCAATGATTGCCAAGACTTTTGGGAAAATACCTTGTGGACCGACGAGACAAAAGTTGAACTTTTTGGAAGGTGCGTGTCCCGTTACATCTGGCATAAAAGTAACACAGCATTTCAGAAAAAGAACATCATACCAACAGTAAAATATGGTGGTGGTAGTGTGATGGTCTGGGGTTGTTTTGCTGCTTCAGGACCTGGAAGGCTTGCTGTGATAGATGGAACCATGAATTCTACTGTCTACCAAAAAATCCTGAAGGAGAATGTCCGGCCATCTGTTCGTCAACTCAAGCTGAAGCGATCTTGGGTGCTGCAGCAGGACAATGACCCAAAACACACCAGCAAATCCACCTCTGAATGGCTGAAGAAAAACAAAATGAAGACTTTGGAGTGGCCTAGTCAAAGTCCTGACCTGAATCCTATTGAGATGTTGTGGCATGACCTTAAAAAGGCGGTTCATGCTAGAAAACCCTCAAATAAAGCTGAATTACAACAATTCTGCAAAGATGAGTGGGTCAAAATTCCTCCAGAGCACTGTAAAAGACTTGTTGCAAGTTATCGCAAACGCTTGATTGCAGTTATTGCTGCTAAGGGTGGCCCAACCAGTTATTAGGTTCAGGGGGCAATTACTTTTTCACACAGGGCCATGTAGGTTTGGATTTTTTTTCTCCCTAAATAATAAAACCCCTCATTTAAAAACTGCATTTTGTGTTTACTTGTGTTATCTTTGACTAATAGTTAAATGTGTTTGATGATCAGAAACATTTTGTGTGACAAACTTGCAAAAGAATAAGAAATCAGGAGGGGGCAAATAGTTTTTCACACCACTGTAGATGTTCTATGAATACTACATACAGTGAGTATAGAAAAACTTTAGGCTCATTTGACCACTTGTGTTTTTGCAAAGCTCAATCGTGACTGCTTGGGACTTTTATTGAGGAGTGGCTTTTTTTTCTCCCATACAAGCCACTTTTGTGAAGAATTTGTGATATTGTCACATGCACACAATTTCATAAATTCCTGCAACTGCTTCAGAGTTGCTGTAGGCCTCTCGGTAGCCTCTCTGATCAGTTTTTCTCCAGGCTCTTTTATCCAGTTTGGCTTCTCCTGATTTTTGAAGTCATTTGTAGGAGGGGTGATCCTTTTCCAAATCAGTTATCCTGTTTTTTATGTTTTTTTCTGACATGTTAGTGTTATATCTTTCACTTGGATCTTTCTATTACCGAGTAAATTGAAGTTACACTGAGTAAATACAGCCTGATAAAAACTTGTCTTCATTTCAGGCTGCAATGCAACAAAATATGATTATTTTAAAGGAGGGTGATTCTTTTCTATACCCACTGGATATGCTCTGTTGGTTTTAAATGTCTTATTACTTATCCAAGTAGCTTCTTCTGTCTGACAAAAAATTTCAAACCAAGAAAAATAAGTCTAGAGGTCATCATGCAAGGTGCAACCCAACTAATCAACAGTAAAAATCCAAAGCCAACCTTCACAAAATGGCCAAAACATACAATGATAAACCACAAAAGTCCTGGAACCATGAGTAAAATAATTTGCCAGGTTGCGCGAAAGTCTGAAAATGCATATTGATGCTGGAATTATTTCCACTGAAAATCGTAATAATACTGCCTAATAATGCCTCTTTAATTAAACAACCCCAATTGCAAAAAAAGTGGGGACAGTACGGGAATTGGCAGTAAACCCAAAAGGTCAATATATTTTTCATCAGAAAGCATTTCTGTTAATAACACCTTTTAAGCTTTTGAACACTAAAGAAACGCGTTGTTCAAGTTTAACTGGTGAAAGATTCTGTAACACCCGAACCGCCGCAGCCCCGGAGATCCGGTTCACCGGCTTACTGAGCCGTAGCTTTCTCTCCCCCTAGTGTGTCTGTACTGTATATGTCATTGTCTGCCCCTAATGAACTAATAGGAAGCACCTGTCTCTACCTCATGTGTCGCACTATTTAACCCAGCCGAACCCATACCACAGCATCTGGTCACCACTATGCCACACCTTGTTCTAACCTGTGTCTCTCTGTGTCTTTCCCCAAGGGTTAGCGGTATCTGCAGGCGAGGAAGTGTGAAGCAGGACAGCTTCACACACATGGACTGACTCGGCCGTTGGAGCGGTATTCCAGTCTCCGTTAAAGTTAAGCGTTTTCGAAACGCATTCTCGTTTTCTTGTGTTTCCGCCTGCAGACCGCGCCGGGAGAAACCACCCGAGGGGTGGATATTTTGAGTTTTGTTTATTGTGTTCGTTTTGTTAAAAGAGACTGAAGACTCAATAAAAGACTATTATTTCCTGCACCTGCAGCCCTCTTGTGTATCATTATAGGAGTAAGCATGACAGATGACCAGACCTTCTTCCAGACTGCAGCAGGAACGCCCCTGCCAGGGGACACCCCACCCATGATGGATTACATCCGACGACAACAGGGGCAAATGGACAGTCTCGCTAGGGCGATCAATGACCTGGCTCACAGTGTCCGTGACATTGCAGCCAGTCAGTCGCCCTCACATCCGGCGCCGAGGCGCCCCTCACGATCCCCACCAAGAGTGGCCCCCCCGGAAAGATATGCTGGTGACCCTGAAGGCTGCAAGAAATTTCTTCTCGCCTGTGAGCTGTACCTGGCTGACTACCCCGGATTGGACGATCGCCAGAAGATCAGTTTTGTCACACAACAGCTCACAGGTGCGGCTATGGACTGGGCAACCGCGATGTGGTGTGCCGGAGGCAGGGACGTGATTGACTTTTCGCGGTTCCAACGTGCCTTTCGCGTGGTCTTTGACCACCCGGATCAGGGGCGAACCGGGGAACAACGTTTGTTAAGGCTGAGACAAGGGCAAGCCACGGTAGTGGAGTATGCCGTGAAATTTAAAATCCTGGCCGCGGAGAGCGAGTGGTGCGAGAAGAGTCTCCTCGCACGCTTCCGGGACGGCCTTCAACCCGAGATCCAGCTCGAGTTGGCGTGCCGTGATGCGGAGATGGACCTCGACGAAACCATTCAGCTCGCCATCAAGCTGGACCAGCATCTCCGCGGTCAGAAACGGCAGAATCCCGCGAAAGCAGCAGGGGGCAGTGTGGAGTCACGCCGCCGTCTCAGCCCTAGTAAGAGCCCGCCGAGACCCCGAGTAAGCCCAGCAGAGCCTATGGATGTAGGCACGTCCCGGCTGTCCGCCCAGGAGAGGAGGCGCCGATTCACGGCGGGACTATGCCTGTACTGCGGGGGGGGGGGACACACCTCATAAAAACATGCCCGTTGCTACAAGTAACTCAACACACACCCTCACGCGCCACCCAGTCATTTTGTATCAATGCCAAACTGTCTTACAATAATCATGTTGTGTCTGTTTCCCCATTAATAGATTCCGGGTCGGCTGGGAATTTTATTTCATCCTCTCTCCTTTCCTCGCTGCATGCTCCAGTGTCGAAGCTTCCAACCCCGATCGGGATTAATGCTCTAGATGGCAACCCATTAGCACAATCGCCCGTTAAAATGATCTCCGTGCCCCTACAATTAACTTTCCCAAACCATACTGAGGAATTGAAATTCTATGTGATTTCCCAGGTGAGTCAGTCCGTCGTGCTCGGCCTCCCATGGCTGCGCTCTCATAACCCTAATTTTGATTGGTCTGGCTTGCGTATCCTATCCTGGTCCCCCCGATGCGCGAAATTCTGTTCACCATCCTCATTGATGGTCCAAACAACTTCTATCGAAAGCCCCAGCGCCCTGGTTTCAACTACAGTGCCATCGGAGTACGAAAGGTTTAAGGACGTGTTTAGTATTAGGGCTGCTGCACGACTTCCCCTTCACCGCCCGTGGGATTGCGCTATTGACCTCCTGCCGGGGAAAGCACCGCCCTGCTCGCGGATTTACCCATTGTCCGTGGCCGAAACCCGGGCAATGGAGGAATACGTGAGAGAGGCTCTCAGGCAGGGACTCATTAGTCGCTCCACGTCTCCAGCCTCAGCAGGATTCTTTTTTATCGAAAAGAAAGGGGGGAGCCTTAGGCCGTGTATTGATTATCGGGGGCTTAATGCCATCACAGTAAAATATAAGCACCCACTGCCATTGGTGCCAGCCGCGATCGATCTGCTCCGAGGCGCGTCCATCTTTTCTAAACTAGACCTCCGCAGCACTTACAACCTCGTTCGTGTTCGCAAGGGCGACGAGTGGAAGACTGCATTTAGCACTACATCAGGTCATAATGTGATGGCCTATGGACTGGTGAATGCACCTGCGGTGTTTCAGGGGTTCATGAATGACGTGCTTCGACATATGTTGAACCGGTTTGTGATAGTATATTTAGATGACATTCTGATATACTCTCGGTCATATGGGGAGCACGTCCGTCATGTAACCGCCGTCCTCCGTCGACTGAGGGAACATGGGCTCTATGTGAAGGCGGAGAAATGTGAATTCCACAAAACGGAGGTAGCATTTCTGGGCTATCGCATAGGACCACTGGGGGTCATGATGGACACAGCCAAGGTCAGTGTGGTCCAATTATGGCCGGAACCCACATCAGTGAAGGCGCTACAAAGTTTCCTTGGGTTTGCCAATTTTTACAGGCGCTTTATTCGGGGCTACAGTATGTTGGCAGCACCGCTCACTAACTTATTCAAAGGAAAACCACAAAAACTGCGCCAGTTCACGCCGGAAGCGCGTCTCGCATTCCAGCGGCTAAAACGAGCTTTTACATCTGCGCCAATATTAAAACTTCCCGATCCAACTAAGCCCTTCGTAGTCGAGGTCGATGCGTCGGAAGTAGGATTAGGAGCGGTACTGTCACAGCGCCATGGCCACCCAGAGAAGCTGTACCCCTGCGCTTTCTTTTCGAGAAAACTGACACCTGCTGAGTGCAATTATGATATCGGAAATCGCGAACTGCTAGCCATAAAAGCGGCGTTAGAGGAGTGGAGGCATTGGTTGGAGGGAGCAGAACATCCATTCACGGTGCTCACCGATCATAAGAACCTTGAGTATCTCCAACAAGCTAAAAGACTAAACCCTCGCCAAGCCCGCTGGGCACTGTTTTTCACTCGTTTCCATTTCATTATTACATATCGCCCCGGCTCAAAAAACTTAAAAGCGGATGCGCTCTCCCGCTGTTTCGCGGCGCAAGACCTACCCACGGCTCCTGAACCTATTTTGCCCCCGGCACTCGTGGTGGCCCCGATTGCGTGGGATCTCGATGCGGAGATAGTACAGGCGACACGAACCAAGTCCGTGCCGGCTGACTGTCCTCCGGATCGAACCTACGTACCGGAGTCACTACGAGAACGAGTGACGGTGGAAGCCCACATTAACCTCACATCTGGACACCCCGGCGAATTAAAGACATTTCAACTACTAGAACCTAGGTTCTGGTGGCCAAATATGCGGGAAACAGTGAAAACAGTCGTTTCGTCTTGTGCTACCTGTGCAACTTCTAAGAGCCCCCGAGGGTTGCCAGTTGGTAAATTAATGCCCTTGCCCACGCCTAACAGACCGTGGTCCCACCTAGCGGTGGACTTTGTGACGGATCTGCCAGTGTCAAAAGGGTACACGACAGTCCTAGTGGTGGTGGATCGGTTTTCCAAAGGCTGTCGATTTGTCCCGTTCTGCGCCCTCCCAACCGCCGCTCAGGTGACGGAAACCCTATTCGATACAGTGTTTCGCTACTATGGTATTCCGGAGGATATCGTTTCAGATCGTGGTCCCCAATTTATCGCTAGAGTCTGGAGAGCTTTCTTCCAGAAGTTGGGGACCACTGTTAGTCTAACCTCAGGCTATCACCCGGAGTCTAATGGACAGGCAGAGCGGACTGTACAAGATCTCGGGAAATTTCTTCGTGTATATTGTAGTAGTCGACAACATGAATGGGCTGACTATTTACTCTGGGCGGAATATGCACAAAACTCCTTAAAACACTCCTCAACCGGCCTAACGCCGTTTCAATGTATGCTCGGATACCAGCCGCCGCTCTGTCCCTGGGATGCCACTCCCACCAATATCCCCATGGTGGATGAGTGGTTTAAGAAAGCGGAAAAAGTATGGGAGGGAGCGCATGCTCATATCTCCCAAGCAGTTCGCCGTTTTAAGAAATTCGCCGATAGGCGGCGAAGGGAAAGTCCTCCGCTCCAGGTAGGTGATCGGGTTTGGCTCTCGACAAAGGACCTCTCTCTCAACCTCCCCTGTCGTAAACTTGCCCCCCGATTCATCGGTCCCTTCCCCATCGTAGCACAAATCAACCCTGTGTCTTTTAAGTTACAACTCCCTTCACACATGCGCATTAACCCTACTTTTCACATCTCTCTTCTCAGGCCAGTAAGAAGGGGACCGCTGGACGGAGGGGTCGTGACCCCCTCGCTCCCCGGGGCTGTGGAGATCGAGGGCGCTCCAGCGTTTAGAGGCCAGCAGCTGCTGGACTCCCGAAGGCGAGGAGGCTCACTCCAGTATTTGGTGGAGTGGGAGGGTTATGGACCGGAGGAACGCAGCTGGGTTCCGGCGCGGGACATCCTGAGCCCCGAACTCATTTCCGAGTTCCACAGGGCACGGCCGGATCGTCCTGCGCCGCGGCCCCGGGGCCGACCCGCCCGCCGGCAATTCCATCAAGTCGGCGGGTCCCGACCCCCTTTGGTAACGCAGGGGGAGCGCCCGCCTCCTCTTCAGGAAGCCGGTCCTGGGGAGGGGGGTAATGTAACACCCGAACCGCCGCAGCCCCGGAGATCCGGTTCACCGGCTTACTGAGCCGTAGCTTTGTCTCCCCCTAGTGTGTCTGTATATGTCATTGTCTGCCCCTAATGAACTAATAGGAAGCACCTGTCTCTACCTCATGTGTCGCACTATTTAACCCAGCCGAACCCATACCACAGCGTCTGGTCACCACTATGCCACACCTTGTTCTAACCTGTGTCTCTCTGTGTCTTTCCCCAAGGGTTAGCGGTATCTGCAGGCGAGGAAGTGTGAAGCAGGACAGCTTCACACACATGGACTGACTCGGCCGTTGGAGCGGTATTCCAGTCTCCGTTAAAGTTAAGCGTTTTCGAAACGCATTCTCGTTTTCTTGTGTTTCCGCCTGCAGACCGCGCCGGGAGAAACCACCCGAGGGGTGGATATTTTGAGTTTTGTTTATTGTGTTCGTTTTGTTAAAAGAGACTGAAGACTCAATAAAAGACTATTATTTCCTGCACCTGCAGCCCTCTTGTGTATCATTATAGGAGTAAGCATGACAGATTCCCCCATTTTTCCAATATGAAGCTCTTCACCTATGTAATTGAACAAGGTCTTTGTTGCCATATTTTGCACTTCATAATACACCACACATTCTCATTTGGAGGTAACACCTGTACTCTGTTTAGCAGCCATGCACGTGTAATCCAAAATGCTGTTAGACGTTGTCTTGATGGAAAATACAGGGATGTTTCTGAAAAATATGGTGTTTGGATGGCCACATATGTTGCTATAAAAGGAACATATTTTTACCGTCACAAATATGCAATTCACCCATGCCACAGGCACACCCTCATACCATGATTGATGATGGCTCTTGGACCTGATGCAGATAGCAGCTTGTACAAAGGACCCTTTCATTAAAACACATATACTGTATGTATACCATGTAAACTATAACATAATGGGTTCACCTGTTTCACAACACTTGTTCTTTATCACCCTGTAATTTCTTCTCATCACATTGTTAATAGTCTTAATTTGGAGGATGCTGCATCACCAGATTTGAAATGAGTGCATAGTTTCAACAAACAATAATATTCACCTGGTAAATCATCAAATAATCCAGATGAAGAGACTTCACAGAGGACTCTTTTTTGGTTCTATTTCCAATTTCCATTGGTTGTACATTTAATTATATTCTTACGTATATAACGGATAAAAATTTAAGTAGCACCACGCTGTATAGATGTACACATTTAATTATAAATTATTTGTTTTGATTGATCATAGTGATTTCCAATGCCCAGTTTTACATTTTGCAGGACAGAGGACAAATAATCCAAAATTTTAAAAGTTTGCTTATTAACAAAACATACATTTTAAAGGATTACCTTCATTGTAATGTATTAACAAACCACAGCTTGCTTTTTAACAGTGAAGTTTGCTTAAACGTATTACCTTTCTTTTGCTGCCTCCGCCTCATTGTTTCACGATTCAGAATGTCCATTCTTTTTAAAATACCACTCTAATAAATAATTTTACCACTCTAATAAATTATTTGCTAAATTACTGTATATAAGCTAATACTGCAGGCGACGTACTGTACAGTATGTCTAAACTTTTACAAGTGCTAAACATGACTTCCACTTTTCTATGTTTTACTTTCAGTACAGATGTTGTCATGGGGAAAAAGTCACGAGTTAAAAGCAGATAGTTTTATGGAGAAATTCTCATATGGACAATTAATGTGTAGCAGTGCCGACTTTAATATGTTGCTGAAATCAATGATTCCACTCATGACGAGTACATTATTTGACGCAATCGGCAAACAGGGAGGCAATGTTTAGAATACTAATGTTTAACCTCCATGATTAAGTTTATATAATATTTTTCGAGACTAGAGCCAGGAACAGCTTTGTTCATGATACTGTGTGTGTGTAAGAGTAAGGGTGTTGATCATCTTCTGAACTGTCAAGTCAGCAGACTTATGCCCTATGCCAGACCCTACGATTGTGGTGTGTGAACGACACTGAGAGGTACACAGTGTTTATACTGCATGAATAGTAATTTTGTCAAATTCAAAATGAATATCCGAAAAAAGTTTGAGATTTACAGAATGTATGTATGTATGTATTTATCAGTTTAGGGTGAACTTATCACTCCTTATTTTTGTGTATAATGTGTATATTTGTGCGCTCTTACAGTAGAGATATAATGGTATAATTGTCATTTAGCCTACCTACATGTAAACTTTGCCCCCACTGTTTTTCTGCTTTTGTGGTTATAACCAGTTCTTCTTTTCACGCAGAGGACGGCAATAACAGTTCTTAGTTTCACTACTGTTCATAATTTCCTGTTAACATTATAAACTGCTTGCACAGAACAATTGTAAGTCATGCTTGGTGGGATTTAATGAAATTTCACATCACTCACCCACTCATTGTCTATACAGCTTTATTCTGTATACAGGGTCAAAGGGGGCCTGGAGCCTATACAGTACCTGAGGACTTACCTATACCTGAAGATGGCATGGGGCGGGGTAGAGGGTGCCAATCCATTGCGTGCACACATACATGCTCTTTCACACCCTACGGGCAATTTGGGAACACCAATTAGCCTAATGTGGAGGAAATCGGAATAGCCGGAGGAAACCCTCCAAGCATGTAGAGAACATGCAAACTCCATGTACACAGACCCGAGGTGGGAGTGGAACCCGGACCCTGGAGATGCTGAACTCTAACCCACTGTGTTGCATATGGACTCACTATAAATAATAACAAATAATGAAATAAAAATAAAAATGACATAAATGTTAGAATGGGAAAAAAAGTACACTTGTATATGGACATTTCGAGGGTAGTACAAATTTTGCGTTTAATAGAAAATATTTAATGTGTTTTAAAGATGACAAAAATAAAGGAGCAACTCAAAGAAATGTGTCAATGTCTTGCTGGCGTGCATGAAACCCGGCCATGTATTGACCATGTCTTGGTTGATCATCATGAAGTCTCATCTCAACTTCATTCTTCATTACTGTAGCAATATCGTCCCAGATTTTTTGTTTTTCTTTATTTGTATGACTGCCCTTAAACCTACTGAAAATCATATGGATTTGTAGCTCCACCTCCTCTAAAATAATATTAATTTACTCTTATTGAAAAATGCCTTTTCTTTGTTTTTTCGTTTCAGCCATTTTGCTAGTGTCTCCACCCCTACTGTAGGTATGTGCTTATTTACATTTTTCTCCTATTAGCAAATACACTTCAGGTGAAGATAATTAGGCTAAACTTTTCAAAAAATAAATGTAAGAGCTTATTTATTTACTTAATTATTTATTTATTTTGATGTGAAATTTTTATTCCCAGCAATTGTTGATAAAGAAATTGATAAATAATTCTACTTAAATAATTAAGAACTTGAATTAAGGTTTCATATGAATATCGAAAATGATGCTGATGTCATTTACGTCAAGGACTGAGTGGCGCAGTGGTAAAGTTTTCGCCCTATCATCTGGAGATCGCTGGTTCGGTTCCCGGGTGATGCTGTAACCTCTCGCAGCTGGAGGTCTAGAGAGAGCTGATTGGCCGAGCTCTCTCAGAGGGGAGGGATGAGAGGACCAAGGTGCTACATGCAACATAAATTTATTTATTCCTCCAGGACCAAGGTGCTACATGCAAGATAAATTTACAACATAAATTAACAGAAAAAAATAAACTAGCTAACTAAGAGGCCTAGTTAGCTGGCTAGCGGAGACAAGACAAATTGATCTGTCAAACATAAATTAACAAAAATTAACAAAAACTAACTAAGGAAGACTATCTACGTTTTTTTTTATTTTTATTATTATTATTATTTTTTTTACCGACAACAGACAACATAAAGTTCATGGGCAAATGTGCAAACAAGAGCAACTTGTTACGCTGCCCCTAAAGGTGCGTGAGGGATCAGTTCGAAAAGATGCGGTCGGCTGGCGTCACGTGGTTCGGAGGAAACACGTGATCGTCTTCGGCCCTCCCGACTGAGTGTTAGTAGTAGCCTTAATGTGGGAGCCCCCTAGTGACGGAGAGGAACTGGACACGACTTAATTAGGGAGAAAATCGCGGGGCGGGGGGGGGGGGGAGAAGAAATTACAGGAATTTTTATTTACATTTTAATGATATTTGGTGTCAACGTGTAAAGTTAGCAACACTACAGCCTGTTGTTTATACATTATGATTAAGCTTAAATCAGCTGTGTGTGCACATTCAGCTTTTTTGTGCGTTGTGAACCTACAAACGAAAACCATAAACTATAGCATGCTGATATTAAAAACCAGCTTCATGTTTAAGCAATATAACATGTATTATAGATTTACACTATTTACTATTAAGTCAGTAAACTCTAAAAACAACAGCCTTTGAATCTTCCATACTTACTTAATGTCTGTCCTTAGTATCCATTTAAAGTGTGTCCATATATTGACTGTGATCAGTGGAAACTGGAGAGAGATGATCAGAAAATTTGATTTGAAATTTACAGAATCAAGTAACATATTGATTCCTTTTTTCACATTAAATTATCCAGTATAGATATTTTTAAGAGATTAACTATAGAGATTTCTGTTGAATGTTTCAGAAATTACTTTTCAGAAACTACTTTTTAAAGAATGAGTAGAAAAGAACATGGGGATAATAGTTGCCGCTTCCCCTCGCAGACCACCAACTGTAACTGGGCACACATGATGTCCTGGATCTACTACTATCATAGTGTGAAGAGAGAATATAGCCAAAGACATGGCAAAATGGAATATAATCTTATCTTTAAAGCAGACATACGCTCCTAAACAAATTGCACGTAAAGAAACAGGATTCATTAAATCAATATGTCCATACTGTAATATAACAATTATATTTTTACTGGTTAAAATACTTTTGAAAAAAGAAGAGATGTTATATAACAATAAAATTATACTTACAACTTGGAGGATTTAGTTCTTTGCTGCCCCTGCGTTCGCTGGTTCCAGTGGGTTGTGCTTCTTGCTCATTGTTGTCCTTTTCCGCACCATGGTGCTCCTCTCCAGCTTCTTTCTGTGTTTGTTGGGAAGGATCCGGAACCTTTCCGAATTTAATTCTGAAGTCATCTACTTCTTTTATTAATTTGTTTTCTCTTAGTTGAATGGCTTCCAAATCTTTTTTCAAGTCACTCTGACTTAATTTCAAGGCATCCAACTGCTTCTCAAGATCACTCTCTCTTAGTTTAGAGGTTCTCAACTGCTTCTCAAGATCACTCTCTCTTAGTTTAGAGGTTCTCAACTGCTTCTCAAGATCACTCTCTCTTAGTTTAGAGGTTCTCAACTGCTTCTCAAGATTACTCTCTCTCAATTTAGAAGCATTCATGTTCTTTTCCAGTTCACTCTCTCTTAGTTTAGAGGTTCTCCACTGCTTCTCAAGATCACTCTCTCTTAGTTTAGAAGCATTCATGTTCTTTTCCAGTTCACTCTTTCTCAGCTCTGAGGCATCCAACTGCTTCTCAAGATCACTCTCTCTTAGTTTAGAGGTTCTCAACTGCTTCTCAAGATCACTCTCTCTCAATTTAGAAGCATTCATGTTCTTTTCCAGTTCACTCTTTCTCAGCTCTGAGGCATCCAACTGCTTCTCAAGATCACTCTCTCTTAGTTTAGAGGTTCTCAACTGCTTCTCAAGATCACTCTCTCTTAGTTTAGAAGCATTCATGTTCTTTTCCAGTTCACTCTTTCTCAGCTCTGAGGCATCCAACTGCTTCTCAAGATCACTCTCTCTTAGTTTAGAGGCATCCAACTTCTTTACAAGAGTACACTCTCTTAGTTTAGAAGAATACATGCTGCTTTCTAGATCACTCTCTCTTAGTTTTAAATCATTGAGCTTCTTTTTAAGATCTCTTTCTTTTAATTTAGAGGCATCCAAGCTCTTTTGCAGTTCTCGCTCTCTAAGCTGCAATCCATCCAACCGCTTCTCAAGTCCACTCTCTCTTAGTTTAGAAGAATTGAGCTTCTTTTCAAGATCACGCTCTTTTAGTTTTGAAGAATCCAAGTTCTTTTGTAGATCACTCCCACTTAAGACATCCAAATTCTTTTTCAGTTCACTCTCTCTCAGCTGTGAGGCATCCAATTGTTTCTTAAGATCACTCTCTCGTAGTTTAGAAGCATTGAGCTTCTTTTCAAGATCACGCTCTCTTAGTTTAGAAGAATACAAGTTGCTTTCTGCATCACTCTCTCTTAGTTTAAAGCTATTGAGCTTCTTTTTGGAAGTTTCCAGCTCCTTTCTTAGTGTATGCTCATTAATTTTGGAAGTTTCCAGCTCCTCTTGTAGTTCACGTAAAGTATTTGAAGTACCTGAAATTCTATTTTTTTCCCATAATTCAAATTTATCTTCCATAAACTCTGCATAGACTGATGGAATAAAGAACTTACTCTTTTTCATAGCCACCATATTCTCAACTTTCCTGAAAAGTTCCTTAACACTGCTATCAGTGTCCTGCAAAAAATGATGCCTTCTCTGACATTTATTCACACACTTCTTCGAGGCAGGATCTAAGGCTCTAGTTTGAGATCCTCCGATGAACAGCACCATGCTGTAGTCTAAGGCCTCCTTCCCAAACACTGAAGCGACTGCTTTTAAAGGGTAATGAGCTTTTTCAGCTCCAGGTCTATCACTAACCACCAGAAGGAATGCATGAGGCCCAGGGAACACCACTGGTACACATTTCTGAATGTCATTATTAATACTTTTAACCCCTCTGGAAAAAAAGAAGTATGATTTCAAGTGCTCCAACCAAAAAGAAGGACTAACTGCTACAGTGACATGTCTTCCCAGAACACACTTCTCATTCACGTCCCAATCTTGCAGATCATCTCCTTGTTGGCGCTGCTCAATCCTGAGTATGATGTTGCACACATTTGCAGTGTCATCACCTCCCAGCAGAACAAATCTACACTCTTCACTGGGGTCGGCTGAATGTGTTACTTGAAAGTATGATGCTTCACCTGAGATGCACACAGAACAAATAACAATTCAGATTTATAAAAGGAAAAACGTACTGAAAGGACATATAGTAAAGCAATACATTTCCCATTCATATGATTGGTATTTAAGCTTTATGTCTTCTTCTTTGTCTTTCGGCTAGATTTTCCTCCACCTGTTCCCTGCTCTCGCTTCAAAGCACAAATTTGCTCACAAATTCTGACCTCTGCCCTTAACCTATTGTAGCTTCCACTACTCTTTCCAAAATATTAATTGTATGGCTCATCAGCTTTATTCCTCTGTAGTTGCCACAGCTCTACACATCTCCCTTGTTCTTGAAGATCGGCTCTAATCCTTCTCCTCCACAATCCTTCTTCTCCTCTGTTCCTCTAGGATTCTTTCACTCTCCAAAATCTTGTTAAACAGACTAGTCAGAAAGTCTACTGAAACCTCTCCTAAGCACTTCCACACCTCCATACTGTAGGTACTGTATGTCATCAGGGCCAACAGCCTTTCCACTCTTCATCCTCTTCAACGCCGTTCTCACTTCACTTTTACTAATATTTGCTACTTCCTGCTCCACAAGTCACCTCTTCCACTCTTCTACTCTTTGTTCTCTTTCGTTTTCCTCATTCATCAACTCCTCAAAGTACTCCTTCCATCTTCCCATCACCCCCCTGGCATCTGTCAGTACATTTCCTCTCTATCTTTAATCCCTCTAACCTGCTGCACATCCTTCCCATCTCTATCTCTCTGCCTCGCCAACCTGTACAGATTCACCTCTCCCTCCTTACTGTCCAGCCTAGCATACAAGTCCTCATATGCTCTTTGTTTGGCCTTTGCCACATCTACCTTCACCTTACGGTGCTTCTCCCTGTACTCCTGTCTACTCTCTTCAGTCCTCTCAGTGTCCCACTTCTTCTTAGCTAGCCTCTTTCCCTGTACTGTATACACTCCTGGACTTCCTCATTCCACCACCAAGTCTCCTTGTCCACTTTTCCCTTACCTGATGACACATCAAAGTACCCTCCTACCTTTCTCCCTGATCACGTTGGCTGTAGTTGTCCAGTCAACTGAAAGCACCTCCTGACCACCCATAGCCTGTCTCAGCTCCACCCTGAAGTTTTTCAACTACTTCCTTTTTCAACTTCCACCACTTTGTCCTCTGCACTGCCTTTGTCCTCTTCACTTTCCTCACCACCAGGGTTATTTTACACACCACCATCCTGTGTTGCCTGGCTACACTCTCCCCTACCAACACTTTGCATTATTTTGCACATACAGTATGCACACACACTCACACACTGTGTGTAAATTGGGACAATCAGGTAGCCTATGCTGCATGTTTCTGGACTGTGGGAGGAAACCAGGGTACCCGGAGGAAACCCACCAAGCACGGGGAGAACATGGAAACTCCACACACTCTGATCGTAAGGATCTTAAGTAACAGCAGTCCTGAAAAGTGAAAGTGATCTGAATCTGATACAAATACTAAAGGATTTACTTACAGTCTTCTGCTCCGATTTGATGAGCTGCAAAAAAAATTATTTGTGTTTACATTATGAATATAAACAAGAAAATATAAAGAATAATTGCTTAAATGGTCACAGATGAAGTCAGTGTGCCCTCCACCTCTATAAAGCGGGCACTTACATTGTTCGCGTTCATTACGTTGTTCTGTAAAGCAAGACATTTTTTTTTACCATATGTTACTAACAAGAAATAAGAAACATTTTTCAGCATTATTATGTACAAGTGGCTGAACAATAATAATACTGGATATATTCAAATAAAGATTTCAGTCCACCTGGAAACAATACACATCTTGTATAGGTTACTCTTTCTCTGAGTTTGTCACAGTTTTCAAGACAACAAGCACCTTCGGTTTTTCCATGTGCTTTTATTATGCATTTGGTCCTGTCTCCACCCCGTCCTGTCATTGGTTTAGGCCTCCTTCTGTGTTTAGATCAGTAATGCAAAAACTTTAATAATGCCAAACATATCCCGTATCATGTAGGTTCCCCTTGTACTGCCTGGGCAGCTCTGGCCACTTAGAGCATGACTCCACTGAACCTCTGGGGGTGTCTGATTGAAGGCTGGGGCCCCCATGGATCAGACAGTTTGGGATCTGGGGACTTTTGAGGCAGCCAAGCAGTGGTACCCTGTGAGGGTTGCCCACTAGAGGGCAGTGTTTTTGGTTTGTAGTTTTGGTTGTAGACCCAGTTTCCCAGAAGGCACGGATGCCCAGCTGAACCGAGGAAGCAATTAGCATAAGCATAAATACCTGGTTGTTCTGGAACGCTGGGTCGAGCATTAATGTAATTTAATTTCAGTTCTGTTAAGTGGGTTTTGTCTTGTCTGTTTTTGCTTGGTTTAATTATAGTTGGCCTTTTGATTCTGGAGCTTTTAAGTTAAGTTTATATTTGTCTTAATTTAGTATGTTGCTGTCTTTGTGTCTCCTAGCAGGATTAGCCTCTAGGAGAATTAGCCTTTTGTGTTTACCCTTTTGTGTAAGTAACCCCCATTGCATGTTTAGTTATTAGTCTGTGTAAATACTAATGAGGGTGATACTAACATGTTTAGATCTTAGTCTGTCTAGTCTGAGTCTGTCTAGTCTCCTTGTCTGCTTAGCTCTTAGTCTGTTTAGGTACTAACATCTTTAGCCACTAACCTTTAGAGTTCTTAGTCTGTTTCATACCTAGTCTGCTGTGTACCCTGTCTGTTCATTCCCTTGGGTCTCAGGCTACTAGCCTGTTTAGCCATTAGTCTGATTAGCTATGAGCTAGCTTCGCAGCTAATGTGCAGAACGGGTGGTAGACCTAGCCAAGCCTGTCTTGTGTGTGTTTATCCCTTGCATGTATAGTCCCTTGTGTTTAGTCCTCTAGTCTGTTTAGTGTGTCTTGTCTCGTCCAGTCTGTATCCCCATGTCTGTACTGTATCAGTTTGTGCAATCCCTAGTCTGTGTATGTTTTAGTTTGAGTTTGTTATAGTATGCGCCAATGTTCCCGCCAACTTCCTTTGTTCATGTTTGGTTTTTGTTTATTATTAAAGACACATGTTTCACTGCGTCTATGCCTCCACAGGAAGCCCACAGTCCAACATCTAGCAGAACGTGACCCCAAGTGATTAGATAAATGAAATGCTTCCAGGAAATGCAAACGTGTGATTTATTTGAAAAATACTTTGTGGGATAATGGAAGTGTATCTTTACCTTCCAAAATTAATAATTTATTAAGCTCCATTATTCAGGCCTGAACTATTTAAAATGCAAAAGTAAATTTGACTTGTCCTTGCATTTTAGCTTCAGACATCTATAATAAAGTAAGTCAATTCTATTGTTGATTATAATGCAAAAATAAGCTAAATTACTTACCATGTGAAAGGAGCGGGGCTGTTTAAATAAGATGAATAATAAGAAGTAAGAAATGTAGTCAATAAAAATATAAGAACAAAAAGCATTACCGTAGTTTAAAAAATATAAATCTGTATGACAACACTTATTTATGAAAATAACTTTAAAATTGCTAATGTATTTACTCAAAGTTCTACAATCTTTAAATGAATTATTTCAATACATGTTTATACACTACCGTTCAAAAGTTTTAGTTTGTTTAGTGATTTATTTTCTACATTCTACAACAATACTGTGGATTTCAAAACTATAAAATAACACATCTGGAATTAGGTAATTACGTAACAACAAGAAAAACACCAGTTAGTTATTTTAAGACACAGGTCGGCCTTTCTGTAATAGTTCTTGCAAGAACACTATTGTCAATGTATTGTCAGCCTGAGACGGGTAACAAGTGCATTTGCAAAATCCGTCAAGCACCATAATTAAACTGTCTCTCCTGAAGGCCGTCCCAGGAGGACGAGACCAAAACCTACCTCTGCTGCAGACGAGGAGTTCATTTAGAGTTATCAGCCTGAAAAATGACCAATTAACAGCAGCTCAGATTAGAGGCGTTATGATGTCTTTACAGACGCCTTCAGCAAAACTTTACAATGTAGAAAGAAATAAAAATCAGGAACCATCATGGAGTTAGAAAGTGACCTAAAACTTTTGAACGGTAGTGTATAAGGAAGGAAAAGCATAGTTATTTCACTTTTGCTCGAGGGACAAAAAAATACATCAAATTGTGCTTTGGTAATTCATTACTTTGTTTTTTATAAATTTATGATAAGACCTGCAATTATAAGCTGCAAATATAATGTGGTGATGTCAATGCGATGTAACTTACTTAATTCATGTTCGTCCCTCTCTGCTGTAAAAAAGAACAAACAAACAAGCAACAAGCATATTTAAACTATGGCGGAGAACAAGAGCCATAAAATTCATTAAAACTTACGCACTCATCATCTATAGCACTTTATCCTGTATTCAGGGTCATGGGGACCTGGAGCCTATCCCAGGAGGCTTAGGGCACACCCTGGACAGGGTGCTAATCCATCGCAGGGCATAAAGACATACACTCACACACTACAGGGAATTTGGGAACCCCAATTAGCCTAACCTACAGTACATATCTTTGGACTGTGGGAGGAAACCGGAGAACCCATCAAGCAGGGGGAGAACATGCAAACTCCATGCACACAGACACGGGAATCGAGCCTGGAAGGGAATCGAACCCGGACCCTGGAGGTGCAAGGTGACAGTGCTAATCACTACACCACCGTGCCGCCTATTTATTAAAACATTTGGGAAAATTATATTAAGGCAAATATGAAGATATAGAAGCTTTAGAAGTTAAGAAGATACAAGGCTTTACAGTAATTCATTTTAATTAAGTAATTTATTACTTTAACGTCAGCAGTGTTACAGTACATGTATAGGGTTTTATTTGAGTTAAACATTGGACTGCATCATTAGAAAACTGTACTAGTAAATTTGTACAAAACATCCGGTTCTATATTTACACATACTGTGTAGTAAGTAACTGTATTAAACTCAATTTAAGATTAGTAATTAATTATTTGATTTTTACATCAATACCAAACATTTACCTTTACTTTATAACTCATATATTTTTTATGTTTGCTTTATTTCAATTGAACTGTGTAAGGGTTAACCCCTAGAGGACGCCAAACGCCCAGACTCGTGATTTGTTTTGTTTCTACGTTGTTTATTTTATTTACGTGAATATTTGTTAATAAAAAGAACATCTGTGACACATATGTGACACACTGCAAGTAATGAAGTGAGAAAATTTTACCCATAGAAACTTTAAAATGTACCATTCCATCACCCGAAATAAAAACTCAATCTCTGCTTTAGGGCTGCAACAACTAATCGATAAAATCGTTAATTATCGATAATGAAATTCGTTGTCAACGAATGCCGTTATCGATTAGTTGGGCTGCTCACGTTATTGAGACGCGCGACCACAAGATGCACAAAGACACACAGATACACAGTCGCTCGCGCAATGGAGGTTACAGAAGCGTTTGCAGGAAAAAGCGCGCGCCCCAAGTCCTCCCAGGTATGGGAGCAATTTACATTAAACACCTCTTATCGGGCGTTAAAAGCAAGCGGTTTTCTGCCGGTCGTAGTGTCCGGTGAGCGCGGATGAAGCGCTGAGGGTTTTCTACACATAGGAGTCAGTGAGTGAGTTCACACGGGCTTTGGTGACGTGTGTTTGTCCGGCTGCGCGGTTATACGGGGTAAAAAAAAAAAAACGTTGCATGCAGCCTTCTCTCGTCGTTCAAACCCCAACGAACGCAAGGAAAACACTTCTAGTGCGTTTTCTTCACGTTCATTTTACACCTCGGAGGACCGGATATATCCCATCATCCTACACGCTATACAGAGGGAAATGCGGGAAAAGGGCCAAATAAACAGAGTGAACCCAGTACGAGAATGTCTAGTATAGCAAAATGGTCTATATTATTTATTGTTATTGAGACAACAAAAAAAAATGATAAAATACACAAGAGGAATAATGTATAAACCGTGAAAAGGATGTAGCAAGAGACACTTCAATTAAAAATAATATCATAATAATCTAGAAGTTTATTATTCTTCTTATTAAGTTGAATTAATTTAAGAGAATTTAAAAGTCAGGTGCGGCGCGGTGGTGGAGTGGTTAGCACTGTCGCCTTGCACCTCCAGGGTCTGGGTTCGATTCCCCGGCCAGGCTCGATTCCCGCCTCTGTGTGCATGGAGTTTGCATGTTCTCCCCGTGCTTGGTGGGTTTCCTCCGGGTACTCCGGTTTCCTCCCACAGTCCAAAGATATGCAGGTTAGGCTAATTGGCGTTCCTAAATTGCCCGTAGTGTGTGATTGGGTGTGTGAGTGTGTGTATGTGTGTGTGCCCTGCGATGGATTGGCACCCTGTCCAGGGTGTAACCCGCCTAGTGCCCGAAGTCTCCTGGGATAGGCTCCAGGTCCCCCGCGACCCTGAACACAGGATTAAGCGGTATAGAATGAATGAATAAAAGTCAGGTCATTCTTAACAACTGAATATGTCGGTGTATTTTTTAAGCTATATATATATACACACACACACTGTAAACTTGCCATCTGCAATTATTGTTAAAAACAAAAATGTTGATTTACATAAAATAAGGTTTAAATGTCAAAATTAAAGGTCATTAAACTCTATGTGGCTATTGCATTTTTTAAAGTTTACTTTTATACATAAATAATACCCTGATTTATGGTTTTATATAGTTAAGCAAAACATCAAATTAAAGCGCACAGTTTTATCCGATTAATCGATTAACCGGAAAAATAATTGACCAATTAATCGATTATCAAAATAATCGTTAGTTGCAGCCCTACTCTGCTTAAAACTTTAACTTAAAGCTTGACACAGATTATATACTGTAGGATTCTCAAAATCTATTGTGTAAAGTTGTATGTGAGGATTGAATATCATGCAGTGTGTCAGTGCTGAATGACTCGTAGCTGTAGTGCTAAACTACTAAAATAAACTTTTTGGTTACATTTTGTAAATTTTAAAAAACTTAAGGGGTTCATCTTTGCTACAGATAGACATGTACACAGGCTTCAACCTGAAATAATAATAATAATAATATCACTGAATACATCAAAGCTGATCAGACTATCTTTAGCTTTAACCTGTTAACTCTTCCTACAAACTCTTCCTAAGCTAGTACTTAGCACTTTTGGGTGCCATTCTAGATGATCGAGTTGATCTGTCAGTATAATCTACATACAGGGTATTGCTTAAGTTTTCCCCCATTTATATAGGCCAGTGCCAAAGAAAAGTAAGTTTAAGTATTAGAAGATAAGGCAGAATCGAACTAGTTTTGGAATCAACAAAACAAAAGTATTTTTCGCTCCTCATCATAGAGTTACTGCAGTTCGTGTAAATGGTCGACCGAAAACAAACAGGTTACTTTATTTCTTACCTGTGCTTTGGAATCTCCGCCACATTGTTTCAGTTAATAAAAATATCCAGTTAGTGAAAAGGTAACACTGTAAATACAGAATCGCATATTTCCTACATAAACACTACGAGCTAGACAGACTATTGTTAAGTCCTTTCATTTTTGACGGTTGCATGGAACTTGTCTGAGCACGCTTGTGTCTTACAGGGAAGTGAAGTTTTTCATATAAATAAGTCATCTGCCATAGCACTGTGTTTGGAGCACAGACATGCTTAAGCGTTTAGGAAAGAAGAACAAAACCTCCTGTATGATGAATAGAGACAGAATAAACTGAATACTAAATACTGCTTCACATTTGAAACACTGGCCTCACAGGAACTCCTTTAATGGCCCAAACATGTGGAAATGGCTTGAATGGAGGTCAGGACTGTACTGGGGATGAGACATGCATCAGGCCAAAAACTAGTGAGTGAGGGGCAGCAGGATGGCTTATAGCTGATTTTGAGACCTGGCTAGTTTAAAAAAATAAGTTTTGTGGGGTTGCATGCAGAATTGGTGGCGATACAGCTGCTTAATTCTGAATCAGGAAAACAGAAATTTTGGTGAAAGCAATTGTCAAACAAAGCATTAAGAGAGGACAAGTTCAAGTGAAAAGTATATTTTTTCCCCAAAAACACTAAAGGTATTATTAGTGTACACTATTTTCTAATAGTACAGTAACTACAACCCGAATTCCGGAAAAGTTGTGACGTTTTTTTTTTTTTATTTGAATAAAATAAAAATAAAAGACTTTCAAATCACATGAGCCAATATTTTAACCACAATAGAACATAGAGAAAATAACAAATGTTTAAACTGAGTAATTTTTACTGGCGTATCAGGTTGTATCTCACATATATAAAAACTGGAGAAAAGATGTACAGTACACTGGTTGTGTGGGAGTTCAGGTACAGTAGATGTGTGGGTACTAAGTCACAGTCACTGGGGCCTCAGCTACCATAATTGGGCTGGAAAGTGTCATGTTCTAGGAGGTGTTACTGTCCAGGGCCCGGTTTCTCGGTAACGATTGATCTTCGCGCTTAAGAGCGTTTTCTACGAGTCATTTTGCGAACGTTCGTTAGTGTTTCACGTGTGTTTCCCAAACATGCACTTAACACAATTGCACGTAGCCCTGCTTTAAGTGCTACTTAGGAGTCGCTAGGGTTAGGGTTAGAGATATCTGTGATCTGTTGGTCACGTGCTGAAATGTCATGCTAGAATGGCTCGTCATTGTTGCCCATGCTGTTTTAGCAATCCATCTAAGCTTTGATTTCCGTTTGTACTACTTGTGTGAATTGCCCCCAAAACACATGTGGACATTTTGATTGGCTGTGCCTTTCCCTGCTATCATGTGATAGGCTATTGGCTGCGTTCAGATACAAGCAGCGCCAAATGCAGTGGACTCACATTCAGTACAGCAGGCCAGGATATAGTCTGTGAATACGGACTTAAAACTAACAGCAGATTAAACAGCTAAATGTAAAAGTATAAATATGATCCCTGTCAGTCTCCTAATCTAGTGACTGTTTGTCAGAAATCAGTATTGTGAAAGAAATTGATAAGCTAATATACTAATATTGCCATATGGCTAGAATTTTGTTGACACCAATAGACAATCCACTTCAGAAAAATAGTTTTTAAAATGCATTCACTTACTTGGCGAACATTAATGATTTGATTCGAGGTTTGCACACTAAGACTCAGAAAAAGTGAAATAAAATGATTGCTGTTTAAATGGCATGTGTTTATCCTGTTTTGTCAGGTAACAGAACCTAAACACCTGTGCTGTATATCAGACAGCGATGGAGAGAGTGTAGATTACACACAGGTGCTCTCTAGTCATTAGCACTCATCAGGCAATGTCTATGGCCAACTGACTGCACTCAGACCAAAGGGGGCTGAATAATTACACACACCCCACTTTTCAGTTATTTATTTGTAAAAAAAAAAAAAAATGTTTGAAATCATGTATGATTTTCGTTCCACTTCTCGCGTGTACACCACTTTGTATTGGTCTTTCACGTGGAATTCCAATAAAATTTATTCATGTTTGTGGCTGTAATGTGACAAAATGTGGAAAAGTTCACGGGGGGCGAATACTTTTGCAAGCCACTGTAGTTGTCCTGAGATTTAACATTGTTACCAATAATAGGCTGAGGCATTCTCTGTCCATGCTCATAAGGAATCCCTCAATGTTTTTCAATTAGGGGACAGAAGCAGATCAGCCATGTTGTAGTTCAGGTGAAGAGGCGAGGTCACAGGAGGTCAATCTGAATGTTGATTATACAGTATATAACATATAATATGTGTGCGTGTATTATACATGTTGATTATACTAATATTTAGCATTATGAGGAGTGATAGGCTGAGGATGTAAGTGATTCATTAGTGTTTTTGGCAAAAGTTTTGAACTGACATTTCACTTTTTTGTCACGCTATTTCATCAGGTGGCAATGCTGTCCGGTCCTAGTGCAGTCAGAGGGGAAGAGTTAGGGTCAAAGCCATTGTTCACCCCCAAAAAAACTTTACTCACTATTTACTCCTTAAGTGGTTCCAAACTTGATTTTCTTTATTTTGTTGAATACAAAATAAGATATTGGGGGAAAAAAGCTGAAAACATTGACTTCCGTAGCAGGAAAAACAAATACTATGTAAATCAATGATTACAGGTTTTCAGCATTCTACAAAATATCATCTTTAGTGTTTATCAGAAGAAAAAAAGAACAGCCTGGACAATATTGATGTCAAACAAATATGCCAGCAGTTTATTTCTGTTAACGAGAGGCGAAGGCATGTTTTTGTCTCCTTCATATAGGAGCAATAGGCTCATTCATTCATTCATCTTCTATACCGCTTAATCCTGTGTTCAGGGTCGCGGGGGACCTGGAGCCTATCCCAGGAGACTTCGGGCACTAGGCGGGGTACACCCTGGACAGGGTGCCAATCCATCGCAGGGCACACACACATACACACCCAATCACACACTACGGGCAATTTAGGAACGCCAATTAGCCTAACCTGCATATCTTTGGACTGTGGGAGGAAACCGGAGTACCCGGAGGAAACCCACCAAGCACGGGGAGAACATGCAAACTCCATGCACACAGAGACGGGAATCGAGCCTGGCCGGGGAATCGAACCCAGACCCTGGAGGTGCAAGGCGACAGTGCTAACCACTACACCACCGTGCCGTCAGGCATTGAGCTGCTTTTATTTATTTTATTAAAGACTATCTTTTTGTCAGTTATTAAACATTCCTTTAACTTTATACTATTCCTTAATTTAACTTAATGAATTGCATTTCGAGTGGATTAATATCAATCGAAGCATTGCTAGTATTAATGTAAAGTGATTTCGCACTATATTAAGAAAAACATGTATTCAGTGGACATAGTTGGGGTGGGAGGTTGGTAGGTGCGGCAGGGGGTTGGGGGGTTGGTGTGTGGAACAGGGGATTGGGGGGTGGGGTATTAGTTGGAGTAATAGGTCCCCACCAATGTCCAGAGCAAACCTACGCCCTTGCTGTAGTCTGTTAGTTTCTGTGCATTCTTTATGAGCCACACCAGTAATGGAGGTGTGATGATGAGTCGTTTGGCCACGAGTCGATTCTTTGATTCTGTTCTTTTGAGTGAAAGTTACTGGATTTGTGAAAAATTCTTGTGTATGTGAGAAGTGTGTGTCAGTCCTCAGGATTCTGTGTTCATGATTCTCTACTTGGATTCCTACAGTGTACCTGATTCCAGTCTTCATCATGTGTCCTGAGCATCAGGACTCAGCTGGACACTAGCTGACCTGAGGGATCGAGGTTCCAGCACACACGTGGCACAGACCTCAGTGTCATTGTGAAAGGGTCTTTAGAGGAAAACTGCTTTTTAAATCATCTTCCTTCTTCACACGCTGAAGTCTTCACCATGGTGACTAGTGAAAGTACTAGTCTTAATGTATAAAAATTTTATTTGTCTTTTATTTTTCTTACAATTAGACATGAGAAACACACATTTTTGTAATGTATTACTATACTGTACTAATTTAAATACTTACTGGTTTGCATTAAATCCATTTTATTCTCTTATACATTTAAATCTTTTTGAAACTATTCAATCCCAAAAAATTTTGGAGAATGTTTGAACCAGTAGAGGGAGCCGGAGCCATGATCTGAAAAACACCACCTTCACTGTAACGCTCAATTCTATTCACTCACTCATTTTCTATACCGCTTTATCCTGTATTCAGGGTCGCGGGGACCTGGAGCCTATTCCAGGAGGCTTAGAGCACGAGGCAGGGTACACCCTACTGTAAACAGTGCCAATCCATCACAGGGCACACACACACTCACACATTCATACAATCAATCACACACTACGGGTAATTTAGGAACGCCAATTAGCCTAATCTGCATGTCTTTGGACTGTGGGAGGAAACCGGAGTACCCGGAGGAAACCCACCAAGCACGGGGAGAACATGCAAACTCCATGCACACAGAGACGGGAATCGGAATCATTTAAAATTTTATTTGTATAGCTCTTTTAAAAACTGTCATTGTCGCAAAGCAGCTTTACACAATCAAAAGACAATTATGGAAATGAAATGTGAAAATGTGTATGAATAAAAATGATCAGATTGCCGTAATGAGCGAGGCAAGGGTGACGGTGCTGGGGGATTAACTCACTGAAATGGCAATAGAAAGAAACCTTGAGAAGAACCAGACTGAACAGGGATCCTCAACAGAACCATTTGGGTGATAACGTACTGTATATCAGGGGTTGTTTTACAGTCATACTGTGTATTAGGAGGCTGGAAGCTCAATTTAACACATGATGTCTTTAAGTTAAAATGGAGTCCAGTTCGTTATTAGAGACTGAGGGAGACTGTAGGAAATGTTCAGGCTGTTTCAGTGAAATAAATGTCTCTTTTTTCTATTTCAGTCAAGAATGTAATTAGTCATTGCATTCCTGACACACTGAAATTAATTCATTCATAATTTACAGTTCACAGCAGGACCTAGAAATTAATAAATGATTGTGAGTTAAGCCTATTACAGTATGCATCAAAATATACAGAACATAAATGAAAAGACAAACAATATTAACTTGTTGTCATCTGTAAATTAATTTCTCCTGAAAGAAACAAACATACGTACTGTGCACACTGTTAGTGCCAGGTGTTTTTTTTTTTTACCAGGTATGTGTAATGTTAGTGTTGGAAGTGTGTGTGTGTGTGTGTGTGTGTGCACCGCCTCATTAGGGACAGTGTTCAGATCATTCACATAGATTCTCAAACCAGATTCCTGGAACAAAGGTCGCTGCAAAAGGAGACAGTTTGCTCGCATAACGCAGGCACAGGTCTTGGCGCATCTTCACAGTTGAACACATTCTCCTTTAACATTACCCAAGAGTAGGCATCAGGGGGTGTAAGATTTAGGGGAATGGGACAGGTACGGGATGTAATTGTTCTGACACCTTTTTTAAACTCGATCCCTGTTCACAATAACTCCTCTACTGAGAGACCCAACACCAAGCAATGGGAATCGGAACACAATTTACTTTTAGGTCTGGAGCTTTGCCTCGTCGACAAACGCGGATGTATCTGAAATGTTTCAGTACTTTATATTTTGGCTCAAACCGTACTACTGTACTTCTACTATTAATAATACTAGTACTACTAATAAGTTTATTTGCATATAACTTTCCATACACATATAAATCTTATCCAGCACGACTTACATTTATCTCAAACAAAAAATGTATACAAAATAAATAAAAAAAAAAAATAAAAAAAAATAAACAAAGTTCAGATGAATTAAATTCCCTCCTAACAGTTTGATGTTTGATATTTTGCATTACTGTGAGGGTTGCCCACTAGAGGGCACTGTGTTTTAGTTTGTAGTTTTGCTATAGACTCATAGACTCAGTTTCCCAGAAGGCACCTCAGTCAGGTGCCGCGGATGCTCACCTGAACTGAGGAAGCTCATTAGATCTCTTATACTGTAAATAGCTGTTTGTTCTGGGAAACTGGGTCAAGCATTAATTTCTGTTCTGTTAAGTGGGTTTTGTTTGATCTGGTTTTGTTTTAGTTTGTTTGAGGATCGTTGGCCTTTTTGTTTATGGCGCTTTAAGTTAAGTTTGTTTATATTAAGATGTCTTTGTGTCTCCTAGCAGGATTAGCCTCTAGGAGAATTAGCCTTTTGTGTTTACCCTCATGTGTAAGTGATCCAAATTGCATGTTTAGTTATTAGTCTGTATAAATACTAATGAGGGTGATACTAACATGTTTAGATCTTAGTCTTTCTAGTCTCATCGTCTGATTAGTTTTTAGTCTGTTTAGGTACTAACCTGTTTAGCAACTAACCTTTAGAGTTCTTAGTCTGTTTCATACCTAGTCTGCTGTGTACCTAGTCTGTTCATCCCTTGGGTCTCAGGCTACTAGCCTGTTTAGCAATTGGTCTGTTTGGCTACTAGCTAGCTTAGCAGCCAATGGGCGTAACGGCTAGTAGACCTACAGTAGCCGAGCCTGTCTTGTTTGTTTATCCCTTGCATGTATAGTCCCTAGTGTTTAGTCCGCTATTCTGTTTAGTGTGTCTTGTCTCGTCCAGTCTGTTTTGTATCAGTGTTTGTAATCCCTAGTCTGTGTATGTTTTAGTTTGAGTTCTGTTTACAGCATGCTCCAAAGTTCAAGCCAACTTGTTTTGTTCATGTTTGTTTTTGTTTATTAAAGACACTTTTGTTACACCTCAACCCCCTCTGCGCCTATGCCTCACCTTCATGCCCACAGTCCAACACCTAGCAGAACGTGACAATTACTTACAGTAGATATTTTTAATAGAAAGTAATAAACATTAAAGAAAAGAAGAAAAAGATTCAAATATTCCTACATTATATAATACAACTCCGCTATATAAAAAGTAAATTTCATCAACATATAATCCATATCAATCCAATCAAACATCAGAACAAAGAAAAAATGTGATCTCAGTTTCTTTATCCGTGGTACGGCTGTTGGAGACAGATGAGCATCTCAGCATGGACGTGTGTATGTATGTGTGTGTATATATATATATATATATATATATATATATATACACACAGTGGCTTGCAAAATTATTCGGCCCCCTTGAACTATTCCACATTTTGTCACATTACAGCCACAAACATGAATCAATTTTATTGGAATTCCACATGAAAGACCAATACAAAGTGGTGTACACGTGAGAAGTGGAACGAAAATCATACATGTTTCCAAACATTTTTATTTTTTTTTACAAATAAGTAACTGCAAAGTGGGGTGTGTGTAATTATTCAGCCCCCTGAGTCAATACTTTGTAGAACCACCTTTTGCTGCAATTCCAGCTGCCAGTCTTTTAGGGTATGTCTCTACCAGCTTTGCACATCTAGAGACTGAAATCCTCGCCCATTCTTCTTTGCAAAACAGCTCCAGCTCAGTCAGATTAGATGGACAGCGTTTGTGATCAGCAGTTTTCAGATCTTGCCACAGATTCTCGATTGGATTTAGATCTGGACTTTGACTGGGCCATTCTAACACATGGATATGTTTTGTTTTAAACCATTCCATTGTTGTTCCCTGGCTTTATGTTTAGGGTCGTTGTCCTGCTGGAAGGTGAACCTCCGCCCCAGTCTCAAGTCTTTTGCAGACTCCAAGAGGTTTACTTCCAAGATTGCCCTGTATTTGGCTCCATCCATCTTCCCATCAACTCTGACCAGCTTCCCTGTCCCTGCTGAAGAGAAGCACCCCCAGAGCATGAAGCTGCCACCACCATATTTGACAGTGGGGATGGTGTGTTCAGAGTGATGTGCAGTGTTAGTTTTCCACCACACATTTTGGCCAAAAAGTTCCATTTTGGTCTCATCTGACCAGAGCACCTTCTTCCACATGTTTGCTGTGCAAACGGGACTTCTTATGGTTTTCTGTTAACAATGACTTTCTTCTTGCCACTCTTCCATAAAGTGCACGACGAATAGTTGTCCTATGGACAGATTCCCCCACCTGAGCTGTAGATCTCTGCAGCTCGTCCAGAGTCACCATGGGCCTCTTGGATGCATTTCTGATCAGCGCTCTCCTTGTTCGGCCTGTGAGTTTAGGTGGACAGCCTTGTCTTGGTAGGTTTACAGTTGTGCCATACTACTTCCATTTCTGAATGATCGCTTGAACAGTGGCTCCGTGGGATGTTCAAGGCTTTGGAAATCTTTTTGTAGCCTAAGCCTGCTTTAAATTTCTCAATAACTTTATCCCTGACCTGTCTGGTGTGTTCTTTGGACTTCATGGTGTTGTTGCTCCCAATATTCTCTTAGACAACCTCTGAGGCCGTCACAGAGCAGCTGTATTTGTACTGACATTAGATTACACACAGGTGCACTCTATTTAGTCATTAGCACTCATCAGGCAATGTCTATGGGCAACTGACTGCACTCAGACCAAAGGGGGCTGAATAATTACGCACACCCCACTTTGCAGTTACTTATTTGTAAAAAATGTTTGGAATCATGTATGATTTCCGTTCCACTTCTCACGTGTACACCACTTTGTATTGGTCTTTCACGTGGAATTCCAATAAAATTGATTCATGTTTGTGGCTGTAATGTGACAAAATGTGGAAAAGTTCAAGGGGGCCGAATACTTTTGCAAGCCACTGTATATATATACACAGTATGCACTTGAGCCGCCTCCGTGTGATCTCTTCAGCTTAAAAAAGAGAAATATAAGCAATTATTTGCTCACCAGCTTTACATTTAATATAGAGTTATCCGACATATGTTCTTGAGGTATGCATTTTTAAATAATAAAAGTCCACAAACTCAAACCTTAACACACTTTAAATATATTTGAATATTTCCATGCTCACCTGCGGTCTTAAGCAGCCACTTAATTTATGCCAAAGCCACATTCATTCAGGGGAAACTGGTAGAATTTCAGAAATAGTTTACATGATTTAAATTTAAACTTTAGTAATAAAAACAAAATCTCTTTTAAAATTAAATAACCTGTATTTATTAAAATAAAATGTATGCATATTTTTGTTAATCTTGACATATAATATAATATAATTAGAGTAAAACTGAAATAAAATATGATTAATTATAGAAAATGTGTAATAATTACTGAATTTATGTTCATAAAAATGCTATTGAAACTGAATAGGACGCTTACCATTTGGAAGAAATGTGTCTTTGCTGCCCCTGCGTTTCCTTTCTTCAGTGGCTTGTGGTTTTTGCTTTTTGTTGTCACATTTCGTCTCACTGTCCTTCTTTGTAACTTCACTCTCTAGTTGGAGAAGACGATTTGTTTTTTGCTGGAAAATAAATCTTGTTTTTAGCTCATTCTGTTGCTCGGAAACATGCAACTTTTCTCTTAGCTCTTCAGAAAGCTTATCTTTCTCATCCACCGCCTTATTTCGTTCTTTAATAAGCTCGTCTTTCTCGTCCACCACCTTATTTAACTCTTTAATAAGTTTGTCTTTCTCGTCCACCACCTTATTTCGTTCTTTAATAAGCTCGTCTTTCTCGTTCACCACCTTATTTCGTTCTTTAATAAGCTTGTCTTTCTCGTCCACCACCTTATTTAACTCTTTAATAAGTTTGTCTTTCTCGTCCACCACCTTATTTCGTTCTTTAATAAGCTCGTCTTTCTCGTCCACCACCTTATTTTTTTCTTTAATAAGTTTGTCTTTCTCGTCCACCACCTTATTTAGCTCTTCAGAAAGCTTGTCTTTCTCATGCACCACCTTATTTCGTTCTTTTATAGGCTTGTCTTTCTCGTCCACCTTATTTCGTTCTTTAATAAGCTTGTCTCTCTCGTCCTCCACCTTATTTCGTTCTTTAATAAGCTCGTCTTTCTCGTCCTCACATTTGGCCAGTAATTTCTTCATATCTAAAATTCTTTTCTTTTCCCATGATTCAAAATCAGCTTCCATAAACTCTGCATAGGCTGATGGAATGAAGAACTTATTCTTTGTCTTCGCCACCATAGTCTCAACTTTGCTGAAAAGTTCCTGAACACTACTATCAGTGTCCTTTAAAAAGTGATGCCTTCTCCCACACATCTTCACACACTTCATGGAGGTAGGATCTGACTGCAGTACTCCAGCTCCTCCCATGAACAGCACCATGCTGTAGTCTAAGGCCTCCTTCCCAAACACTGAAGCAACTGCTTTCAAAAGGTAATGAGCTTTTCCAGGTTTACGTCCATCTCTAATCATCAAAAGGAATGCATGAGGCCCAGGGAACACCTCTGATACACATTTCTTCATGTCATTTTTGATTTTTTCGACTCCTCTGGAAAAAAAAAAGGTTGATTTTAAGCTCTCCAACCAAAGAGAAGGACTAACTGCCACAGTGACATGTCTTCCCAGCACCGAGTTCTTCTCCACTTGCCAATCATCCAGATCAGATACTTGTTGCGCCTGTCCAGTCCTAAGGATGAAGTTACATGCGTTGTACTTTACAAAGTCATCTCCTCCCAGCAGTACAAATCTACACTCTTCTCTGAGGTCAGCTGAATGGGTCACTTTGGGGCGCGATGCTTCACCTGAAATACACATTAATCAAATCAAAATGCTAAATTATAAGAATTATAATAACATTATATCATACCATTTTTATGATCAATATTTATAAATCTTTTGTTAATATATCAACATAATGAGGCAACACGGTGGCCTTACCTCTCCCGGGTCCATGGTTTGAGTTGCACCCTGGGTCTGTGTGCGTGGAGTTTGCACGTTCTCCCTGTGCTGGATGGGTTTGTTCCGGGTACATCGGGTTCCTCCCTCCATCTAAAGACATGCAGGGTAGTGTGTGAGTACCCGTGATCCTGACCAGGGTAAATGCCATAGAGCAGGGGTCTTCAACTAAAATTGCTTGGGGTCCGGTAAATGATCACTACTCACCTGCTAAGGTCCGGACAACCCAAAACAGACGCTGATGCTTTAGGTGTAGATAGCATTTTTTATTGAACAAAATATAATATGATTTAGAGATTAAGGCATTTTGCTTCATCATATTTTTGTCAGACATTGTTACTGGCTTAATTAAATTATTTTGTACCAAAGCAACATAAAGGACAGAACAGAACAGCATTAATATGAGATCCAATTTGTGAAGGATGTAAATTAATGTCTGTTTATATATATACGAAAAGACATGTTTATCCATATGAGAACATATTATATTTTGTTCATCCAATTTTCCATCTAAAAGTGTTTCACATGCAGCATTCATGCACTCCTTTACTATTTCCCCACCTGTAAAGGGCTTCTTATGTTTTCCTAAAATCCACTGTATTCTCAGTGAACATTCATATGCTCGTTGTTGGGTGGTGTGTGAGTGAGTGAGAGAGGACCTGTGTAGAGCACCTGGCGGTAAATCATACCGTAGATTCCAAACATATTAGCCACATCACAACTCACCATAGTGATAGACGCACACACATAGCTTGTCCTATAGAAACTGTGTCTGTTCCCCGAATAGTGAGAAAAAAGAATAAATTTGTTAAAGTTGCCCGAAACAATCTGATAACCATAAAATCAGAAAAAGGCAAAATAAATAGTCAAAATCCACCTCTAAAGTTTGGACTACTCAACATTAGATCCCTTGCGCCTAAAGCACTTATTGTTAATGAAATTATCTCAGATTATTGCCTTGACGCACTCTGTCTCACCGAAACCTGGCTTAAACCAAATGAATATTTTGGTCTGAATGAGTCTACTCCGTCAGGATATTTCTATAAGCACGAGCCCCGTCTAATTGGTCGCGGTGGTGGTGTCGCCACTATCTACAATGATGTACTCACTGTTACCCAGAAAATAAGGCCCAGGTTTAATTCATTTGAAGTGCTTATCATTAATGTTGCACTAAATGAAATACGTAATAAACCCTTGCTATATTTTACCCTGGCCACCGTGTACAGACCCCCGGGGCCATATGGCGATTTTCTTAAAGAATTTGGACATCTGCTATCAGACCTATTGGTTAACTCTGACAAAGTGTTGATAGTAGGAGACATTAACATTCATGTAGATGATGCTAACGATGCTTTAGCACTCACATTTATGGATTTACTAAATTCCTTTGGGGTTAAGCAAAATATAATTGGAGCAACTCACCGCTTTAACCATTCGCTAGATTTAATTATATCCCATGGTATAGATGTCTCTAATATAGAGATCATACCTCAAAGTGATGATATCACAGATCACTCCCTCCTGATATATACTCTACCCGTAGAACAGATTAGCTGTGTCTCCCCACGCTATCAATCTGTTAGAAATATGAATCCCACTACTAAAGACAGATTCAAATCAAATCAAAATCAAATCAAATTCAAATTTTATTTGTCACATACACAGTCATACACAGTATAATGTGCAGTGAAATGCTTACACGACCGCCAGTGACCTTAAAAAGAAAATAAAAGCTTGTAAGTAAAATAAATAATCAATAAAAAGGAAATACCAAAGAAATAAATTTAACTAGTAAAATTAACTGTACAATAAGGGCATAATAAAATACTGCAAAATATAGAAATATAGGGTAGATATATATATAGAATTAAAAGTGACCGTGGTTGTGCAAATATGCATGAAAGGTGACATGTGCAATTGTCCAGATGTATAAATATTTAGTGCAAGTGTGTATGAATGTGTCCATGATTGTCCAGTCAGTGTTGTGAGCTTAAAAGATGTTATTAGTCCTGTGTGGAGGTGTGATTGAGAGACCTTATCGCCTGCGGGAAGAAGCTCCTCCTCAGCCTCTCTGTGTTGGCCTTTAGGGAGCGGAATCGCTTCCCAGACCGCAACAAAGAGAACAGTCCCTTACTGGGGTGACTGAGGTCCTTCATGATCTTCCTGGCCTTAGTCCAGCACCGCTTGCTGTAGATGGAGTGCAGGTCAGGGAGCTCAGTGCGGATGATGCGCTCGGCTGATCGCACCACCCTCTGTAGTGCTCGTCTGTCCTGCATGGTGCTGTTCCCGAACCAGGTCGTGATGTTTCCCGTCAGGATGCTCTCTATGGTGCAGGAGTAGAAGTTCCTGAGCACCTTGGAGGGCAGTCTAAAGTCTCTCAAGCGTCTGAGGTGGTACAGACGCTGCCGGGCTTTATTCACCACGGTGTTGATGTGACAGGACCATGACAGGTCCTGAGTGATGTGAACACCGAGGTATCTGAAGCTGTCCACTCTCTCCACTGGGCTCCTGTTGATGACGGGGGTCTGGTAGTTCCTCTCCTGCTTTGTACTAAAGTCCACTATCAGCTCCTTTGTCTTGCTGACGTTCAGGAGGAGATTGTTCCTCTGGCACCAGTTCTCCAGATTTCCAATCTCCTCTAGGTAGTCCGACTCATCATTGTTGGTGATCAGTCCGACCACGACGGTGTCGTCAGCAAACTTGATGATGGAGGTGGATGATGGAGATTCACAAGTAATCTGCCGGATCTGTCCCAATTTCTAATTAGACCCCTAAATGCAGATGATCTGGATGAAGTGACTAGCAGCATGGGCACTATTTTTACCAGTACATTAGACACTGTTGCTCCCATCAGATTAAAATAAGTCAGAGATAAAACACTTGCACCGTGGTACAACAGTCATACTCGCGCCCTAAAGAGAGCAACCCGTAACCTCGAGCGAAAATGGAGAAAAACTAAACTAGAAGTTCTTAGAATTGCGTATAAAGACAGTATGTGCAGCTATAGACAGGCTCTGAAAACTGCTAGGACTGAGCATCTTAGCCAACTGATAGCAAGAAACCAAAACAATCCCAGGTTCTTATTTAGTACAGTGGCTCACCTAACAAAACCTAAGATGCCCGCAGAGAGTATCCCATCACAGTTTAGAAGTGAAGACTTTATGGACTTCTTTAATGAAAAAATCAATAATATCAGGAAGAAAATAATGGAGGTTCAACCTCTAATAGTATCTCATGATCCAGTTCAGCCTATAGCTTCACATTCACATTTAGATTTTCAGTGCTTTACAGGTATAGGACAGGAAGAGCTATATAAACTTATCACCTCGGCTAAATGAACAACGTGCCTGTTAGACCCAATCCCAACCAGATTTTTAAAAGAAGTGATGCTTACGGTTGGAGAGCCACTTCTAAACATTATTAATTCTTCATTACATCTAGGTCACGTCCCTAAACCTTTCAAGTTAGCAGTTATTAAGCCGCTTCTTAAAAAATCTCATTTGGCCGCGCGTGAAATAACAAATTACAGACCGATTTCAAACCTTCCGTTCATATCAAAAATACTAGAAAAAGTAGTATCAGCTCAAATTTGCACATTCTTGCAGGATAACAACATCCTTGAAGAATTTCAGTCAGGTTTCAGGCCCCATCATAGCACAGAAACTGCACTAGTTAAGATTACAAACGACTTGTTTTTAGCTTCAGACCAAGGCTGCATCTCATTTCTAGTCCTGCTCGATCTTAGTGCTGCATTCGACACTATAGATCATAATATTCTTATAGATCGCTTACAAAATTATATAGGTATTCAGGGACAGGCATTAAAATGGTTTAGCTCTTACCTGTCTGATCGCTACCATTTTGTAGATCTAAATAGAGAACCGTCTGGTGTAATGCCAGTGAAATATGGGGTCCCACAAGGGTCAGTTTTAGGACCTCTGTTGTTCTCAATATACATGCTTCCCTTGGGTAACATCATTAGAAGACATGGGATTAGTTTCCATTGTTATGTTGATGATACCCAATTATATATCTCAACTAAACCAGAGGAAATACCCAAGTTGTCTTGATTAACTTAGTGTGTCCAGGACATAAAAGATTGGATGACCAATAACTTTCTTTTATTAAATTCAGATAAGACAGAAATATTGCTTATTGGCCCAAAAACCAGCACACAACAGCTTTCACAATTCAGCCTGCGCTTAGAAGGATGTACTGTTACTACCAGCTCAGCAGTAAAAGACCTGGGCGTAATATTAGACAGTAACTTGTCTTTTGAAAATCACATTTCAAATATAAAAAAAACAGCCTTTTTCCATCTTAGAAATATTGCTAAACTTAGGAACATCTTATCCGTATCTGATGCAGAAAAGCTAGTTCATGCATTCATGACCTCCAGACTGGACTATTGTAATGCATTACTAGGTGGTTGTCCTGCATCCTCAATAAACAAGCTTCAGTTAGTCCAAAATGCAGCCGCCAGGGTTCTCACTAGATCCAGAAAATATGATCATATAACCCCAATATTATCATCCCTGCACTGGCTACCTGTTCAATTTAGAATAAATTACAAAATAGTATTACTTATATACAAGGCCTTAAATGGTTTAGCTCCCACATACCTAACCAGTCTTCTGATGCGCTACAATCCACCACGCGCCTTAAGATCACAAAGCTCCGGACTTCTGGTAGTTCCCAGAATTTCAAAATCTACAAAAGGGGGTAGGGCTTTTTCATATTTAGCTCCAAAGCTTTGGAATAGCCTTCCAGACATGTTCGGGGAGCAGACACGGTTTCTCAGTTCAAAAGTAGACTCAAGACGCATCTTTTTAATCTGGCATACACGTAACTCATCCCATAATCTCATATTCCAGTACACCTATACCGAATGGCAACTACGCTAATTCTCCCCATCTGTTCTGTATTTTTTTTACCCATCCCGAGTCATCAGGGGATTGTGCCAGCTTCAGTAGACAAAGGCCGACCCCGCGAGGTTCCTGAGGCATCCAGAGAAGGACCAGCTCCAGCTGGATTCAGCTTTATGATGGTTGGAGCTACACATGCTGCTCCTGTGCTTCCAGTGATCCAGACCTCATCTGCCCTCTGCACCTACTGACTCGTCCCTATGCTGAACTGGTCTTCATGTCAATTTAAATAATTTCTGTCATATTGAATTTTCACCTGCACAACACACAAGATGTTACATCATTTCTATCTGTTATCGCCCAAATGAGGATGGGTTCCCTGTTGAGTCTGGTTCCTCTCAAGGTTTCTTCCTAATGCCATCTCAGGGAGTTTTTCCTTGCCACCGTCGCCGTCACCCTTGGCTTGCCTTCGTAATGGCGTTTAATGTTTCCACTTTTGACAACTACAACAGAGTACGAGCAAATAAGACACACAGGCCTCGTAGAACTTAATGCAGGATGAATGAATGCATATTTTCCCACCCATTCATCTCGGAAAACTCCAAATCAACGTTTCTAAGTTTTGCTAATCTGTTTGTGCGTTGCTCTCGCTTTCTGCTCTCTTCAATGCACGCACGACTGCACAGCTGAACGTAACGGTTGGCGTGGTAACTGTAGTAGCAACCCATGGTGCTGTAGGACATATATATATATATATATATATATATATATATATATATATATATATACACACTACCGTTCAAAAGTTTTAGAACACTTGCAAATTTCTTTGCTTTTGTTTAGTGATTTATTTTCTACATTCTACAACAATACTGGGGATTTCAAAACTATAAAATAACACATATGGAATTAGGTAATTACGTAACAACAAGAAAAACACCAGTTAGTTGTTATTTTAAGACACAGAGGTCGGCCTTTTTGTAATAGTTCCTGCAAGAACAGTATTGTCAAGTGCATTTGCAAAATCCGTCAAGCACCATAATGAAACTGGCTCTCATGAAGGCCGTCCCAGGAGGACGAGACCAAAACCTCCCTCTGCTGCAGACGAGAAGTTCATTTAGAGTTATCAGCCTGAAAAATTACCAATTAACAGCAGCTCAGATTAGAGGCGTTATGAAGTCTTTACAGAGCAGAAGTAGCAGAAACATCTCAATATCAACTGTTCAAAGGAGATTCATGCAGTTTTTGGACGCCTTCAGCAAAACTTTACAATGTAGAAAGAAATAAAAATTAAGAACCATCATGGAGTTAGAAAGTGTTCTAAAAGCCTTCGTGGTCCAGATGGACGTATCTTGCGTCAGTTGGCGACCCCTGCCATAGAGAGTGAGTGAATTTAATTTTAATGTCTCTAAACAATGACAGTGTTGGTTTTGAAAACACTTTTGCCGGATATACTACTATATCTATGACATTTCAACTCTAGAAATGAAGACAATTTATATATTTGCATTAAAGGGAAAATTTATTTTTTCAATAAACAAACAACTTTAAAAAAAAATCCAAAAGATCAAATCCAGTAGGCCTCTCCACCTGGCCCTCTTGATGCACTGCTTGATATTAATTTTCTCAAATAGGCCTCTGATTTTCTTCATGCAATAAATGGCAAAGGCTTCTAAGAACTTCCCAGTAGACAGATAATAAAAAAAAAAAGATCTAGGACCACAACAGCTTACAGAGTTAATTCTGCTCCAACTTGATGAGCTGCAGAAAAATGTTATTTACTCCATGATTACACTATGGATATAAAGGTATAAAGGTTTTACGCTATAAAATATTTTAACACAATGCTTTATGATTAGATAATTAGAATGCTTCCAAGAAATGCAAACTTATTTGTTTGAAAAATAATTTGTGAAATAATGTAACTATAGCTTTAAAATGTAATGTCATATTTAACTATTTTTATAATGCAAAAGTAATTGTGACTTTGATTTGACCTTGTAGTTTAACTTGTATTTTATTAATTTACAGTAAAGCAATGATGTTGATTATAATGCATGAATAAAATGAAAATGACCACGCACAAGCAGGGGATCTGTTTAAAGAAATAAGAATATAAGAACAGTAAGCATTACCCTAGATTTTAAAAAATCAGTTTGAAAACACTTAATTTATGAAAATAAAATTTTGTCTTTCCTTTATGCATATTAAAAAGTTCGACATTTTATGTTGTACACAAATGTAAATTGTTAATATATTTTTTAAATATCTCATTTAAATAAATAAGGTATTGCATTTGTTTAAAGGAAAGGAAACATACATTATTTAAAGTTTAACCTAAGTCTAAAAGTAAAGCAAAATGTGTTTTGTTAATAAATTACAAGAGCAGCAATGTACAGTGCATCCGGAAAGTATTCACAGCGCATCACTGTCACAGTTAAGCACCAGATAGCGCCATGCTCCCAGACTCCTTTATGTGTTCATTCATCTTCTATACCACTTTATCCTGTATTTAGGGTCGCGGGGACCTGGAGCCTATCCCAGGAGACTCAGGGCACGAGGCAGGGTACACCCTGGACAGCGTGCCAATCCATCGCAGAGCGCACACACACACACACTCATTCACACACTATGGTCAATTTGGGAACGCCAATTAGCCTAATCTGTATGTCTTTGGACTGTGGGAGGAAACCGGAATACCCGGAGGAAACCCACCAAGCACGGGGAGAACATGCGTCCTTTATGTGTTCTTTTGTGTTTTCTTGTTTTCCTTTGAACTTCGGTTCCCAGAGTGCACCTCAGTCAGGTGATGGGAGCACACCTGATCCGAGGATTAGCTAATTATGTTTGTTATAAGTAGTCTGTTTCAGTTCAGATTCATTGTCTGGCATCTGTGAAGTAAGGTTGTTGTAAATGTTTCCATGTTCTTGGTGTCACGACACTTCCCTAGCTCCTGATTGTATGTTGTCCTTAATCATGTTTAGTTATTTGTGATGTTTAGTTCCTTAGATTAAGTTCCGGGTTCTGTTTATATTCTATTCTTGTTTAGCTCCACATCTTGTTTAGCCTAGGAATGTTTAGCCTAGCAATGTTTAGCCTAGCTAATGTGTAGCCTAGCTAATGTTTAGCCTTGCTGATGTTTAGCCGTGCTAATGTCTAACCGTGCTAAAGCTTAACCTTTTGTAGCTAAGGTTTAGCCTAGTCAAAGTCAAGCTGCATCTCAAGTCTAGCTGCATCTCATGTCTAGCTTAGTTAAGCTCTTGTTAGGATAATTCAGTGTGGTGTTGAACTCAGGGTTATGGTTTGCTTCGTATTGTGTTTAGTTCTTGTTTAGTCGAGCCCTAGTTAGCCTTCTTGTTTATAGTAGCTCGGATCATGTTTGTGTCACGAACCCCTGTCACTCCTCTCTTTTGTTGTTGTTTTTGTTCCCACGCTGTCAGATTTCTCTACTCGCGGTCATGTTGTCTCTAGACTGTAACGTCTTTTCCCACGCCTTCATACTGCCCCTCCCACACACACCGGCTCCTCATTCACAAATAATTTCTCCCGACATTTAAGGAAGCGCAGCGCGCTTTCTCACTGCCGAATTATTGCATGCTCCACAGCCCAGTTTCCTCACGGTTATTTTCCTACTATTCATGTGTATTTTGACCAAGTGTTTTGTTTAACGCCCATTCCTCTTTGCAGCACCTCTCAAGCTCCATCAGGTTGGATGGGAAGCATCAGTGCTCAGGCTGGGCCACTCAAGGACATTCACAGAGTTGTCCTGAAGCCACTCCTTTGATATCTTTGCTGTGTGCTTAGGGTCATTGTCCTGCTGAAAGATGAACTGTCACCCCAGTCTGAGGTCAAGAGCGCTCTGGAGCAGGTTTTCATCCAGGATGTCTCTGTACAGTGCTGCAGTCATCTTTCTCTTTATCCTGACTAGTCTCCTACTGTAGTTCCTGCTGCTGAAAAACATCCCCACAGCATGATGCTGCCACCACCATGCTTAACTGTAGGGATGGTACTGGCCTGGTGATGAGCGGTGCCTGACATTCACACCTAAGAGTTCAATCTTTGTCTCATCAGACCAGAGAATTTTGTTTCTCATGGTCTGAGAGTCCTTCAGGTGCCTTTTGGCAAACTCCAGACGGGCTGCCATGTGCCTTTTACTAAGGAGTGGCTTCAGTCTGGCCATTATACCATATAGGCCTGATTGGTGGATTGCTGCAGAAATGGTTGTCCTTCTGGAAGGTTCTCCTCTCTCCACAGAGGACCTCTGGAGCTCTGACAGAGTGGAAATCGGGTTCTTGGTCACCGCCTTGACAAAGGCTCTTCTCCCCCGATCGCTCAGTTTAGATGGCCATGGGGAGAGTCCTAATGGTTTCGAACTTCTTCCACTTACGGATAATGGAGGCCACTGTGCTCATTGGAACTTTCAAAGCAGCAGAAATTTTGCTGTAACTTTCCCCAGATTTGTGCCTCGAGACAATCCTATCTTGGAGGTCTACAGACAATTCCGTTGACTCCATGCTGTGGAATTTATATAGACAGGTGTGTGCCTCTCCAAATCATGTCCAATCAACTGAATTTACCACAGGTGGACTCCAATTAAGCTGACTCGTTTGTGGCCAAATTGGAGGTATACTTGAAACGTGAGACAGGAGGTGTCGGTCGAGGTGGTGGAGAGTTGGAGATGACCCGGTGAGTTGCCCTCATTTCTCACCGGGTCTGAGCGTTTCCCAGCCGGAGTGGACAAATAGCTCGGTGGTGCGCCGCTGACCCACAATAGGCGCAGAGCCCTTCTTTAAATCGCCCAAGGAGGTGCATCCTAGTTGCGTGGGTTCCCCGTCTCCTGTGTCAACAGGAGGTGGAGATCCGACGGGTCCGGTGACTGTGGGAGTGAAGGTAGGTCGGGCTTCAGGAACCGGGGAATGGGCGAGAAAAGGGGAGGAGCGAGGCATGATGTAGGATAGCGATGGCGTGTTGAGCGGCAGGGTCCGAGGGCGAGAGAGCAGGCGTTGGTCTATCCGGAGGGCCAATTGGATTGGATGAGACCCTCTAGCGTCTCGGGCAATTCTTGTCCGGCGAGTTCGTCCTTAATGCGGCAAGCCAGTCCCTTGTAGTAGGTCGTCCGGAGGGCGGCATCTCCCCAGGTGGTCTGGACGGCGAGGGTATGGAAATCTGCGGTGTAAAGGCTCACGGACGACCCTCTATACCCCTGTAAGTGGTACAGTTTGGTGTCGGTCTCCACCTCGGTGGTAGGATGTTCAAAAGTGAGCTTTAGTTGGTGGGTGAATACGTTGTAGGAGTACGCTGTGTCTGAATCGGAGCGCAGAACCGCCGTGGCCCACTCAGCTGCCTGCTCAGCAACAAGATGAGAAGGGCGAACCGCAACCGGTCCGTGGAGTACCTGGTGGAATTAAACTCAAACACGAGATCCAGCATGGTTAGAAAAATGCTACACTTCACATCTGTGCCATCCCGAAAGTGCAAGGTAAACATCAGGGGAGGGTGAAGGTTGCAGTGCGACAGCCGCTGCAACGGGCGGCAGGTTAACGGGAAGAGGAGCAGCCTCGCGCAAGGCCGTGACGTCTTGGACGCTGCCGCGAAGAGCCGTGACCTCACCGGTCAGCTGCTCGGCGTGCCTGTTCACAACATTGCAGAGGTGAGCATAATCCGCTGGGTTTACTGCAGAGGTAGGCTTAGTCATTCTGTCATGAACTGACCGGCAGTGAAGCAGACGACTTAGCAGTTAGCCCGTGTAGCATTGATGGTACAACCCAAACATGGAAATAGCGCGAGTCGGCAGGATAACTACGCGTATTATTATTAGAACTCTCTCCGTATGAGAGCAAGAGTTTACACAATTAAACCCTCGTTCTAACAACACACACTCGTTAGAGACAGAAACCCAAAAAAGGTGAATACTCACAAGTAGGAAACGCTGCGCCGGAACCAGCATGGGTGAACTCAATGACTGAGCGATGTGATGCACCATTTTGTCTCCTTTTATGCTTCCTGTGTCGCGACCGTACTACTTCCATGTCCTAGTGCCGGTCGCGAAGCGAGTGTGCATGACCATATCAAAAATCCCTCTACAATTCTGCATCCTCAATGTCTTTAGATTACATCGGCCTGGTTTGGTGACGATCATATGAATTCCCTAGGAGGAGTAAATCAAAATCCATCGGGTACGTTTCAGCGAACGACCCAAAATAACTTGCCTCCTGTTGAGTTGAGCCCAGGACAGCGAAAGTTGTTTTGCTCAATGAGCTCTAAATGTTTACAGAGTTTCGTGTGCATTCGTGCAAGTGTGTTTGAGCTATGCAGCAAAATCTTGTGTGGGGGCCCCTGAGGACCCCGGGCAAAGCGAGTCTATCTTCTATCCTTTTTGAGCATTTTAAGACACCGAGAAAGCCTAAAGGGGTGAGGGAAAAAAATTATCCTTAGGAAAACAAGAGGGTCCTGTACAACCTATAGTGCTTAGGCCCTGATTAAACAAATTTACACTCACATTACTAAAATTACAGTACAAATTTAGCATTTATGTAAATGAAATATAGGCGTTTCTTATTTTCATCGAATTTAAGCAAAGTAAATGTTAAAACAGTGACCCTTTAGATTGTATCATGTGTAACACTAGTGTAGCCAGAAAACAGACTCTGGATGTACATCAGAAAAAGTGGGTGTCCCACTGTTATTGTCAGATTAGTGTGCAAAACTATGTAATAAAACTTTAAAAGATATTGCCTTTTTTATTTAAGTGCATTCACAATGATGACAAAACATTGTAGTTTTGTAAAATATTGAAAGCAAATGGAGTGTGCTATTCGGCATTGGTTTCGGTGAACTTGAGCACGTCAAGTCAAATTTATTTATAGCACATTTAAAAACAACCGAAGTTGACCAAAGTGCTGTACAATTATAGGAATAAAACGACCAGAATTAAACAGCATAAAATGAAAGCATTCATTTTCTATACCGCTTTATCCTGTATTTAGGGTCCGGGGACCTGGAGCCTATCCCAGGAGACTCTGGGCACGAGGCAACATGCAAACTCCATGCACACAGAGATGGGAATCGAGCCTGGCCGGGAATCGAACCCGGACCCTGGAGGTGCAAGGCGACAGTGCTAACCACTACAACACCACCGTGCTGCCTTAAAATGAAAGCAAATAAAATTAAATATAACTATAAAAATCAGTTAGTGCCAGTGATATAACATTAATCAAATAAAATCATGCATAAACAATTTAATAAAGGATAAATAATCAATTAAACTGAACTAAAAAGTAAAAATTTAAAAGAATAAAAGAGGGTCAAATGTCTCAGCCAGGTGTAAAAGCCAAAGAAAAGAATTGCGCTTTCAGTCTGGATTTGAAAGTTTCTAAGTAGGTGCTGCTCTAATATTCAACAGTAAACCATTCCATAATTTAGGCGCAGCAACAGCAAACGCTCGGTCACCTCTGAGCTTTAATCTAGACCTTGGGACAGACAGGAGTAACTGGTCTGTGGATCTAAGATTTCTTGCTGTTGTATGAGGTTGTAAAAGCTCAGAGATGTACAGAGGTGTAAATCCATTCAGTGATTTAAAAACAAGTAAATTCTCAGTTGGAAGAAATTAGATTTTACCACTGAGTTTATTTGTTTATCAAATTAAAAATCATTATCAAATATTACGCCTAAATTCCTTACAAGTGGTTTACAGTAGTTTGTTAATGGAGCAAGGTCGCTGCCAGGAGCACACAAGGAATCCATTTCTCCGAAGGCCACAATCACAATTTTAGTGTGTTTTTTCTTTAAAGTCAAAGAGATCTGGGTGTCATCAGCATAAAAGTGAAAAGAGATTCTGTACTTGTTTATGACTGAACCCAGAGGTAGCATATATAAAGAAAAGAGGATAGGACCCAGTATAGAACCCTGTGGTACCCCACAAGTTAGTGGAGCCTCTGAAGAAGAAAAACCACCTACAGTAGGCTCACTGAAAAGGTTCTGTTGGTCAGATAGGATCCAGTTAAGTGCTAATCCTCGAATGCCACAGCAGTTTTCAAGGTTGAGATAAGAATGTTATGATCTATGGTATCAAACGCCCCACTAAGATCTAATAGCACTAAAATAGCAGGATCTCCTGAATCAGCTGTCAATAAAAGATCGTTAGAAACTTTTAAAAGTGCAGTTTCTGTGCTGTGGTGTGCTTTAAATCAAGACTTGCATTTTCATTTAGAAAGGTCTGCAGCTGTAAGCACACAACCTTCTGTAAAATTTGTTACATCTGTGGGGTCAAGATTCTGCTTTTTCAGTAGAGGCTGGACAACGGCATGTTTTAAAGCATCAGGAAAAATTCCAATTTCAAGACTGCGATTTATCAATGATACGACAGTAGGACCAATTATGGTAAAGGTCTCTTTAATGAGTCGGGCTGGAACAATGTCTAGAGGGCAATAAGTAGATTTTAAATGAACAATGATATTGTTAAGTTTTTAAAGCTCAAAGGAAAGCGCAGAAAAGACAATCATTTTATGCGGAGCCTCGTTCACTGAGACATGCTGCTCAATGCATTTCCTCGTACAATACTCCCTTGCGCCAACTAGCGCTGAACATACAAACAAGGTACCTTAATACGCTGTATAAATGTTCATGCTCAATACATTACATTTCCTCCCCCATAGACTTTAACCCCTGAACAGTGCAACCATGCACAACAAAGTGAGTATGCTGAGACTCACGCAGCGACTTGAACATGCATGAGTTGGAACTTCGCAAGATACTACTACCAAAAATTCCCTCTTAGCCCAACTAATCAGTCGATAACTACAGATCTAATCTGTTAGGTGTTTTCCTCTGGCGAAGTGGATACCTCCTTTTAGGACTTGAAACTGTCCCAGTATCTACTGGAACAGGAGGCTTGGTAACACTGGCATTACCATCATTCAAATTCAAATTTTATTTGTCACATAGACAGTCATACACAGTACGGTATGCAGTGAAATGCTTAAACAACTACTCGTGACCTTAAAATAAAAGACTATGAATAGGAATAGGAAATAAATATGAAAAATAAAATAGAGGGTAAATTTAAACTAGGAAAGAATAAACTAAAATATAAAAATTAAAGTTAAAATAAAATAACTGTACAACAATACAGAAAATATATGAAGAATATTCATTCATTCATTTTCTATACCGCTTAATCCTGTGTTCAGGGTCGCAGGGGACCTGGAGCCTATCCCAGGAGACATCGGGCACTAGGCGGGGTACACCCTGGACAGGGTGCCAATCCATCGCAGGGCACACACTCACACACTACGGGCAATTTGGGAATTAGCCTAACCTGCATATCTTTGGACTGTGGGAGGTACCCAGAGGAAACCCACCAAGCATGGGGAGAACATGCAAACTCCATGCACACAGAGACGGGAATCGAACCCAGACCCTGGGGGTGCAAGGCGACAGTGCTAACCACTACACCACCGCGCCACACATATGAAGAATATGTGAACAATAAGAGCAGCTATACGAGTAGGAAAAGAATGGTAATGCCCAGGGTTGTGCAATCCACATGTTTAAAGTGTCTTGTGCAGTGCAAATATGCTTAAAATGATTTATTTAAAGTGACTTGTGATAGTGATTTGAGTGATTTCATGACCACGAAGTGTAGTTGTGCAGTGGTCACTAGTGTAAACGAATGTCCAGAATGTCCAGAGTGTGTGTAAAAACCATATGTGTGGGTCAGTACTGTGTGGTGGTGTGATTGAAAGACCGTATCGCCTGCGGGAAGAAGCTCCTCCTCAGTCTCTCTGTGTTGGCCTTCAGGGAGTGGAATCGCTTTCCTGACCTCAACAGAGAGAACAGTCCATTGTTGGGATGGCTGAGGTCCTTCACGATCTTCCTGGCCTTGGTCCAGCACCTCCTACTGTAGATCGAGTGCAGGTCAGGGAGCTCGGTGCGGATGATGCGCTCAGCTGATCGCACCACCCTCTGTAGAGCTCGTCTGTCCTGCATGGTGCTGTTTCCGAACCAGGTTGAGATGTTTCCCATCAGGATGCTCTCTATGGTGCAGGAGTACAAGTTCCTGAGCACCTTGGAGGGCAGTCGGAAGTCTCTTAAGCGCCTGAGGTGGTAGAGACGCTGCCGGGCCTTTTTCACCACGGTGTTGATGTGACAGGACCATGATAGGTCCTGTGTGATGTGAACAACGAGGTATTTAAAGCTGTCCACTCTCTCCACTGGGCTGTCATTGATGATGGGGGTCTGGTAGTTCCTCTCCTGCTTAGTGCTGAAGTCCACTATCAACTCCTTTGTCTTACTGACGTTTAGAAAGAGGTTGTTCCTCTGGCACCAATACTCCTAATCCTAATCTCCTTCAGGTAGGCCGTCTCGTTTTTATCAGAGATCAGGCCCACCACGAAGGTGTCATAACTTAATGATGGTGGTGGAGCTGGTAGTGGCCACACAGTCATATGTGTACAAAGAGTACAGCAGGGGGCTCAGAACACACCCCTGGGGGGCTCCAGTGCTGAGAGTTGTGGAGGCTGAGACATGTCCGCCCATCCTTACTGCCTGTGGTTTGCCCGTTAGGAAGTTGGAGATCCACTGACACAGAGATGAGCTGAGTCCCAGGTGCTCCAGCTTGGTGGTGAGTGTGGAGGGAATTTTGGTATTGAATGCAGAGCTGTAGTTGATGAAGAGCATTTTAACATAATTCCCCCTTCTAGTGTCCAAGTGAGTAAGTGATGTGTGGAGGAGATGAGAGATGGTAGAACGATTTGGACGGTAAGCGAACTGTAGAGGGTCCAGTGTGTCTGGTAGAGATGAAATGATGAAGTCCTTGACCAGGCGTTCAAAGCACTTCATCACTACTGAGGTGAGGGCTACAGGGCGATAGTCATTGAGAGAAGCAGGTGTGGTTTCTTCGGGACGGGAACAATGATGGACTCTTTGAAGCATGTGGGGATCACCGACTGAAATAAGGAGATGTTGAATATCTCAGTGAACACAGGTGCTAGCTGGTCTGCGCAGGCTCTGAGAATACGACCTGAATAGTGTCTTCCTGTCTGCAGCCATTAGCGCCGCTAGCATTAGCGCCGTTAGCATTAGCGCCGCTAGCATTAGCATCGCTAGCGTCTTTAGCTACAGCCTCGAAGCGAGCATAGAAGGTGTTCAGCTCGTCTGCCAGAGTCGCGTCCGCGTTCGTCATACTGGATGTTGGTGCTTTATAATCCGTGATTGTTCTTAGTCCCTGCCACAGACTCCTAGAGTCACTCTGTTGAAGCTGTGACTCTAGCTTTCTGCCGTAGCGCTGCTTCGCCTCTTTCACCACCTTCCGGACGATATATGATGCAGCCTTGTATGGTTCCATGTCCCCCGACGCAAGTCCCGTGTTGTAGGCAGCGGTGCAAGATCTCAGAGCGTCGTGGATGGTTTTATCCACCCACGGTTGGGAAACGTTCTTATAGTCTTTTTCTCCACAGTATCATCCGCTAGCTTCCCGATAAATCCCACAACCGCTTCCGTAAACACGCTGACGTCATCATCGGAGCTGTTTCTGAACATGTCCCAGTCTGCGTCATCGAGTGCGTCCTGTAACGCAGCCACCGATTGGTCCGTCCAGCGCGCGACCTCCCTCTGAACCGGAACTTCCTGTTTCAGCCTTTGTTTGTATTTTGGCATGAGGAAGATGGCGGCGTGGTCAGATTTACCAAACGCTGGACGAGATTGTGCATTGTAGTCGTCCTTGACCGTTGTATAACAATGATCTAGTGTTCTTTCACCCCTGGTGGGGTAGGTGATATGCTGATGAAAGTTCGGCGCTGCGCGTTTGAGGTTGGCACTATTAAAGTCCCCCGCCACAATGAGCGCAGCATCCCGGTGTTGTGTCTGGTGCTGTGTGAGTGCCTCATGTGGCTCGCATAAGGCAGTGTCCGTGTCCGCTTGTGGTGGAATATATACGGCGCTGATTATGACCGATGTGAACTCCCGGGGAAGATAAAAACTAACTTAAAAAACAAAAACAAAGAAAAGGTGGTCGGAGCAGTCGTGACAGCAGCCGACCTCACCGGCGCCATCTTGGTATCATCACACACATTAGGAGCAAAATCATCAGCCATGATACTGTCCATAGCAGCTGTTCTGTCCTGTATATTGGATGACAGCAAGTGGTCCACATGTACCTTTACACTACGTTCTCCGACTTGAACTTGGTATGTGAGGGGTCCCAGTTTGAACGAAACCACTCCTGGGGTCCAGACACACTTTGGGTATCGACTGTTCTGCACAATCACTTTCTGGCCAACCTCGAATGCTCTGAGTTTCCTAGAAGGGGTGTCATGCGCTTTTTTTTGCTGCTCTTGGTGTTTGACAGATGTGTCTGGCTTTAGCAATGTGAGACGAATTTGCGGATGTCTTTTCAAGAACAGTTCAGCAGGTGTACGCACTGTACTGTATGAGGTGCTACTAACTGCGCTCTTAACCTTTCCCATGCTTTTTTTAAGATTTGTACTGTACCACTCGCTCGGCACATGATATGTAGGCGACAGCACATGACGCACATTGTTAAGTTTTTAAAGCTCAAAGGAAAGCGCAGACAACCATTTTGTGCGGAGCCTCGTTTACTGAGACATGCTGCTCAATGCTTTTCCTCGAACAATACTCCCTTGCACCAACTAGCGCTCAACATACAAACAAGGTACCTTAATACACTGTATAAATGTTCATGCTCAATACATTACAGATATCATGCAAATGAGGGAGAGAAACAGGGTTAAACTGGTTTAGGACAGTTAACCACACTGGAGGCACGGATGGGTCATGAGCAGGAGGTGAAATAAGTGCTCTAATGTCATTGATTTTATTTATAAAGAATGTTAGAAATTTCTCCCACTTAATTTCAGTAATATCATGGCAGGTAGTGTCTGTGGGGTTAATAACACTGTTTAAAGTCTGGAATAGAACTCTTGGTCTGTGGTGGTTGTTTTCAATCAGATCAGAAAAGTATTTAGTTCTCTCTGTTTTGACAGTTTTCTGGTGTTCTGACAGGCATTCTTTAAAAATATTGAAGGACACCTGTAACTTATCTTTTTTCCATTTACGTTCAGCTCTCCACCATTTCTGTCTAATAGTTCTGTTCTCTCATTTAACCAGGGCTCAGATTTTAGTTTGGAGCGCTTTGGTTTAAGAGGGGCGACACAGTCGAGGATGCGTGCACAACTCTCAGCACTCACTTCAGGACCAGGATTTACCGGCTCAACCAATTAAACAGCATTCTCATATTGTGTACAAAATTGTGCCGCAGTACCAGGACTGATTTTACATGAGAGAGATGCCGGAATGCATGATTTAATGGGACAAGGAATGTGAATACCGAACTTAACAGGGTTATGATCAGAGAAATAAGCATCACATATCTGAACATCATATAATGGCAAACCGTGTGATAAAATTAGATCTAGGTTGTGACCATGTTCATGAGTCAAGCTACACACCCATTGAACAAGATTAAAAGATTCAATGAGATTTAAAAAGTCACTAACCAGAGGTTTAGATGGACAGCATACACAGAGGTGAAAAGAGTAATAAAATTTTGTACTCAAGTACAAGTACTGTTACTTCAGTGAAATTTTACTTACGTACAAGTAAAGTTAGCATTATAAAAATCTATAAAAGTAAAAAGTAGCTCATAAAAAATTTACTCAGAGTAAAAGTTACCGAGTTACTTTTTTATTTCATTTTTTTAACAGCGGGGGTGGGATGAGGCATTCTACCGTAGTTAAAAAAAGATGAGAATTTATAAATCTCAAACTAATTGTTTTTAACTGAAAGAACACCTTTGCATAATAAAGCTGTTGTCTTTCTTGTGCTTGAAAATCAAAGTGGTCACTTAAATATGGTGTTACGTTCCAGTCTAGGGTCAGACAGCAAAAGAATGGTTCAGGGTTCTATTTTAAACTGTATGGAAATGATGGTATATGGCAGAAAGAACTATCCAATCATTAACTGATGAAATAATGAGGTTTGTATATACAAAAAAACACACACACACACACACACAAACAGGAGGAGGAGGAGGATCGGATTCAGGATGGACCCAGGCCAAAATAATAAACAAAATGGTATTTATATTTAGAAGGTAGATTACCTGCCAAAAAAAAAACCCACAAACAAAAGTACAGGTACCTTCCCAGACTCCCTAAACCAAACACAGTGAATAAATTCTCTCTTCCTAAAAAAATGGCAGCCACGCCCATACTACTAGTGAGTGCACAAACATACAGTTTTTGAAATTATCTACAAATATATACAAAGACCAACCAAACCAAAGGGGCAAAGCAATAATCAAAGTCAATGAGGCAAAAAGTCCAAACAGGAATACACAACCAAATATAAAAACGCCAAAATCACAATATCTTTCCTCTTTCCTGCGTCTCCATTCGGTTTATATATGGTCGCGCTAGTCGATGATGTCACTCTCAGGGCGGAAGCGACTGTGGAAGGTCAGGTAGATGCCGATGTGGGGACACTGTCCCCGGTACAGTCAGAAAACCTGGAGTGGAGTCTGGAGCATGATACACACACGCAAGCGCAACGAAGCAATTATACAAAGCATAATATTTTCATTATTTAAGCATTTTCATTCATATATTTTTTACTCCGTAGCAAATATGAGTTAAAATGTAGCGAACTACAATACTTCAAACAAAACGTACTTAAGTAAAAGTAAAATTACAGATTTTAAAATGTACTTTAAAAAGTAGAAATACACAAAAAAGCTACTCAATTACAGTAACCCGAGTAAATGTAATTCGTTACTTCCACCTCTGAGCATACATGAATATTAAAATCTCCAGTAATTAAAATGCGATCAAACTTCGCCATAAACACAGCTAAAAAAATCTGAAAACTCCTGAATAAAATCTTTGTTGAACTTTGGTGGAGGGTAAATCACAGCACATAATATGGGATATTTTAAGTCCACATGAAATAACTGAAGTTCAAAACTAGCATAGACTTCGGTGGAAATCTGTCGACACTGAATACTGTTCCAAAATATTGAGACCGAGCCGCCACTGCGACCTGTCAGCCGGGGCGAGTTGAAGAAGTTACAGTTCACCGGAATAACTTCGGATAAAGGGCTCGACTCACCGCCACTCAGCCAGGTTTCAGTCACGAAAAGAAAGTCCAATCCATTTTAAGTGGATGAAAGTCTTGTTTGCTAGTGATCTAGCATTAACCAAAGCCATCGTGACCCGGACAGAGTCGTTCTCGGGTTCCGACGCGCGTCTCAGTGGACGAAGGTTGACTCCTCCTCTGCGAAGACGCGGGAAAAGGTGACCGGGCACGAGATGAGTGCGATGGCACAGGTAGAACCCATTGATAGATGGGTTGCAGTGAGCGTGCAGTTGTCACGAACTAACCTGAGATGACCAGAAGACGTAGCTTAGCGGTTAGCCCTTTGTTGCGTGAATGGTAAACCCAAACGCGGAAGAACACGAGTAGGCAGGATAATCACGCTATTTGTTATTATCATGGGTGAAGTGATGAAGGGTTTTAGTTGAGATGTATGGAACACTGGGTGAATCCGGAGCGCCGCAGGCAGCTGGAGCCAGTAGGTGACAGGGTTAATCTGTAAATTGATGCGGTATGGGCCGATGAATCTTGGAGAGAGTTTCCGGGATTCTGTGTGTAGGTGGAGGTTCTTTGTTGAGAGCCATACCTTGTCACCTACTTTATACAATCGTCCCGGAGAGTGTCGACGGCGGTGTTGGGTGATGTAGTTGGCGTTGGCACGTTGGATGGCACGGTTGGCTTGGCTCCATAGCCGTCGACACCTACGAACCAACTGTTGGGCCGATGGTACGTCAACCTCCGGTTCTAGATGGTCGAACATCGGAGGTTGGAAACCATAGCATACCTCAAATGGGCTCAGGTTGGTGGCTGAGGAGACGTGGAGGTTGTGAGATAGTTCTGCCCATGTGAGGTAGCGGGCCCAGGAGCGCTGGCGATCAGGAACAAAACACCTTAAGTAGCGCTCCAGCTGTTGGTTGGTTCGTTCCGTCTAGTCCGTCTGACAGACTAGTGGTGGAATTGATCAGACGGCAGAAGGCCTTCCAGTACCGGGCGGTGAACTGGGGCCCTCTGTCCGAGACGATGTCTTTGGGGAACCCATGCAGGCGGACTACGTGTTCCAATATCAGCTCAGCAGTGTCCTTGGCTGATGGGAGTCCGGTGAGGGCCACCAGGTGGGCTGCTTTGGAGAACCGGTCGACGATAGTGAGAATGGTGTTCTTTCCTTCGGAAACCGGCAGGCCCGTGATGAAGTCCAAGGCGATGTGCGTCCAGGGCCTCGGATCTTACCCCTTGGGGAACATAGAGTCGTCCAGGCGGCGCACCTGCCGGCCCGGCCTCCTCAGCCTGAGCCTGGCGAACCCTCGTCTCTAAATCCCACTGGAGGGTTGCGATGATTCGTGAGGTTGGTATGACAGCCTCCTCCTGTTGCCGAGATAGGGCGTCGGCTTTGGTGTTTTTGGATCCCGGGCGGTATGACAGGTGAAAGTCAAACTCAAAAAGTCAAAAGAGGCGCACAAGCCCTCTCGATACCGTCGTTCGCGTTCCGCCACGGTCAGGGAGGCGCGTCCTAGTTGCATGGGTTCCCCGGCTCCGGTGTCAACCACGGCAGGAGGTGGAGATCCGACCGATCCAGTCGTGGTGGTGGTGAAGGCTGTAGGTGGTCGTGGGGAGGCGTGGAAGAAGGTGGGTGTAGGCGGCACGGTCCTCGGGGCTGGCTTTGGATGAGAGAGAAGACGCTGATCAATGCGAAGGGCGAGCTGGATCAGCCCTTCTAGTGTGGCGGGAAGTTCTCGCCCGGCGAGCTCGTCCTTGATTCGTGAAGCCAGTCCCTAGTAGAAGGACGTCCGGAGCGCGGCATCTCCCCAGTTGGTCTGTACAGCGAGGGTCCGGAACTCGGCTGTATACCGGCTCACGGGCGATCCCCCCTGCCGCAGGTGGTAGAGTTTGGTGTCGGTCTCCACCTCACCCGCTGGATGTTCAAAGGTGAGTTTTAGCTGATGGATAAACTCATTGTAGGAATGGGCGGTGTCAGAATCCGATCGAAGAACTGCCGTGGCCCACTCAGCTGCCTGCCCTGATAGCAACGAAATGAGTAGAGCGATGCGCAGCCGATCGGTGGAGTACTTGGTGGGGTTGAAATCAAACACCAGACCTAAAGCTGTCAAAAATACACTGCACTTCCCGTCCGTGCCATCCCATTTATCTGGTAGAGAGAGGAAAACATCAGAAGGAGGAGGGGGAGGGGGTTGCGGGGGCGCAGCCACCGCGACGGGAGGCCTGCTAGCCACGTTAGCAACAGCCGCGCGGAGATCCGCGTTCTCCTGCCGGAGCTCCGCAACCTCGCTGCGCAAGGCCGCAATGTCTTGGAGGCCCCGGCTCAGATTAGCGATCTCTCTGGTTAGCTTATCAATAAGCGCGGCATGCTGATCTACCACATCGCAGAGGTGCGCGTGATCCGCTGGGTTTACCGCGGAAGGCTCAGTCATTCTGTCACGAACTAACCTGAGATGACCAGAAGACGTAGCTTAGCGGTTAGCCCTTTGTTGCGTGAATGGTAAACCCAAATGCGGAAGAACACGAGTAGGCAGGATAATCACGCTATTTGTTCTAAGGACTCTCATAAAAGGAGAGCAAGGGAAAGACACAATCTAACCCGCGTCCTATAAACACACACTCAATCAGAAAGGAATACCAAGATAGTGAGTACTCACGGTTTGGTGAACGATTCCGAAACGATATCGGGCAAACTCAATGACTGAGCGATATGCTATGGTCTGTTTACTCCTTTTATACTTCCTGGTTCACGACCGCTTTACTTCCGGGTCCTAGTGCCGGTCGTGGACTGAGTGTGCATGACAGCAGTATAACAACGCTCGGGTAAGAGTCCAGAAATAAGTAGCTGGTGATGAGTGCTAGTCCTGAGCCTTACCGATAGGCCACCCCAATTCTCCCTGTGCCTACGGCGTTTAACTCGGGGTAGGGCGCAAACAGAGCGGCGTAGATTCCCCGGTATGTTTGCTAAAAAGGGGGGTAAAGAATGTTATTTACCTCCCAGATCTTGCTTATACTGTAAAGACAACAGTAGAGCGTTGCTCGAGTGTTGCTCGATCGTACACCAGAAAAGATGAGACATTGTTAATAAAACAAGATGTAAACAATAAAACAATAAATAAAAATACAGAGACCAGATGGCAAGCCACACACACCGGCGCCGTCTGTCTGTCTGTATTGCAACATGAATTTTCAAAAAATTAACCAAAACTCTGTGTATACTTGCTTCACAGATGTGAAAAATATATACTTATAGATAGCTTATATACTTATAGAAAGCTTTTACTAATGGAATTACAGATTATGTAATTCGTATGAAACATGAAAATTGTTAAAAATCGCTATACAAATAACATTGAAAATTTAATTGAACTGCTGTGGAGATGACAAGATGACATGATTACCTTCCTTACTAATTTATCAATGAATTATTAAAATGGTCAGAGTCAGTCTCCAATAGGTCTTACATATTCATGAAAAGTCATGGATTATTCAGGGAAACAACAGCTCTACTGAAAAAAGTTAGGCACATCAGTCACTTTACATCAAATAAAATGTCTTTCTAATCTAGTTGTAACACAACAGATATACAAAACGAACAAATGGTGCACATTAATTCTTAACTTAAACTGGGCACATTTATAAATGAATTAACCGCAATGCGTTTTTTTAGCCCCACTTCAGAGAAAGGCTCGCCCGCGAGACCAATGAGCTTCTGCGGATTCTTAAGTTAGCATTGTTACTGTTTTTTAATCCCTAGAATGGAAGAGATGAAAAATTTCTTTATCATAACATGCCTTGTATTCTATTTAATCACTCTATACACAACCCGTGATATTTTATGCTATTTTATGAATTGAATAATTTTCTTTGGAATTTTTATAGAATATGTAAACTTTATATTTTATTAAAATGGACCAGCACTGGTAGTGGTCAATGTTTATCAAATATAGAATTTAAATATTCAAAGTAAAGCATCTCCATTTCTTCCAATCCAGGGATTAAAAATGGTAACAATGTTAATTTTTGAATCTAGATCAGTAAGATTTGAAATTTACACAAATTTAAGAAGAGACCTGAAGCACTTCACTGCAAACAATCTTCATCCCAGGAGCTTGAGTTAAAGTGAGGAAGGGTACATTTTAGTTTCACACCCTGGCCTTACTGTTGAACACTGGTTCAGCTGTTACTACTGAAAACTTACTACTGAAAGTGCGAATTATTTGCATTTGAATGTTGTCTAACATTGTAAAGCACACACAGTTACACTAAACCAACAACAACCTATAGTGAATAGCTAATAAAGAAGTAAAGAATCCAGGAAGTTCTCATCCATTTCTCAATTCCAGGAACGGAAAGAACGGACTAGACTTGGAAGTGCACACTCGAGGGTTTGAGGACACCGGGTATATTGCAAATGGAACATTTGCAATATATGGAGTACAGGAGTACAGGATACATCACACAGCCGCAATATACAGGAGTACAGGATACGTCACACAGCCGCGATATATTATACTATAATCGTATTATGTCTGAAGGCATCAGAGGAAAAGATTGCCAGTTAGAAATACCCCAAATAAAATAAATCAGCTATTTTAACCACTACAGAGTTCACATAGGCTTTATTGTCACTTCAATACAGTTAGTATACAGTGAAACGAAACAATGTTCCTCCAGGACCAAGGATGTACATGCAACATAAATTTAACAACATAAATTAACAAAAACTACCTAGCTAACTCAGAGAGGAAGACTATCTAGGATTTTTTTTCACAGACAACAAAGTGCACGTTCAAATGTGCAAACAAGAGCAACAAAGTGACAATGCGACAAACACGACATAACAGGACATAATACTCTGTGGTATTGAGGTGATGAGTTGAGGTAGTGGAGAAACAGTAAACATTCCTTAACATAGCAGCAAGAATTAAGAAGTTAGTGCAAAGGTAATCCAGTAAAGAATATTGTGCAAAAGAGCATTTACTTAGCAGACAATTTATGATGCGTCGTAGCTGTGACACGTGGAAGGTGGGGTGGATACGTCGCATGAACAAGGGGAGTAGAAGTCAGACTGCGCACAGGTTGATTATACTGGTTATTGTGAAGGGTCAGATGAAACGGTGTCAAGGGGATGTCTTTTGTGGCGAGCATGACTCAATCTTCTACACGATATCCGGGGGCTTTGGTCCAGTGGCGGTCCGCCTGTTTATTGTAAGAGGAGACGGTTCAAAGTGGCAGACAAAGTGTTGGGCTGACGGAGTCTCCACCTCTAATTCTTCGACTTGGAAGAGCGGGGGTTGGTAGCCTAAGCAGCACTGGAACGGGGACAAGCCTGTCGAAGCGGAGGGCAAAGAGTTGTGGGCATATTCAACCCAAGGATGAAAGTTGCTCTAGGTGGTGGAGTACCGAGTAGTCATGCAACGGAGGGAAATCTCTAGTGCTTGGTTCATTCGCTCGGTTTGCCCATTGGGGAAGGAAACCTGATGATAGGCTAGGAGTAGCCCAGACGAGCCTGCAGAACGCGCCCCAAAACTGAGAGGTGAACTGTGGGCCCCAGTCTGACCAGGCAATGAAGTCAAAATACATGGAGAACGAGTAGTTCCGCATTCTCCTTGGCAGATGACAGCTTAGCGTGCACTGATTTGGAAAAACGGTCGACGATGGTCATAATACAGTTGTTGCCGTCGGACGCGGGTTGGCCGGTGACAAAATCTACCGTGATATGAGACCAAGGGTGTTGAACTGGTAGGGGTCTGAGAAGGCCAGCAGTCGGTCGGTTGCCACTCTTACAACTGGTCCAGATGTTGCAAGCTGCCACGAACCTGGACACGTCTCTCCCCAATGTGTACCACAAGAATCGTTGTTGGACGATGAAGTGGGTTTGGGCGGCGCCTGGGTGGCAAGATAGCTTGGTTCCATGGGCCCACTCCAGGACTTGTGAGCGTAGGTGAGAGGGAACGAAGAGGCTGTTAGGTGGAACATCACTTGGTCCGGGCTCTTGGGTCAGAGCCTGCCGAACCTTGGCCTCTATGTCTAGTTCCATGGCTGCGACAAGACAGTGGGACAGGAGGATGATGTCGCATGACGTAGGCTCCTGGGAGGAAGAAAACTGGCGTGAGAGGGTGTCTGGCTTAGAATTCCTTGAGCCCGGCCGGTAGGACAGGGTAAAATTAAACCTGGAGAAGAAGAATGACCATTGAGCTTGACAAGCATGGAGTCTCTTGGCAGTGCGCAGGTACTCATGGTATTCTTACGGTCAGTTCACTCTAGAAATGGGAGCTCAGTTCCCTGTAGCCAGTGTCTCCACTCCTCCAGGGCTAGCTTGATGGCCAAGAGTTCTTGGTCCCCCACGTCATAGTTTCTCTCAGCTGGGGTTAGGCGACGGGAGTAGAAAGCACATGGATGCATCTTGTTGTCCTGGGTGGACATTTGGGAGAGGATGCTCTCAACCTCGGTATTGAGACAGCGAGACGGGTCAGGGATAGTAAGGATGGGAACAGAGTTAAACCTTTTCTTAAGGTTAGCGAAGGCTTGGTCAGCTTCCTTATTCCAGCAGAACCGGGTCTTCGCGGAGGTCAGCAAGGTCAGGGGTGGCGATGGAGCTGTATCCTCGTATGAAGCGGCGGTAGAAGTTAGCACAACCCCGGAACCGTTGGAGGTCTCGCCGCGAGACTGGTATGGGCCAGCTAGTGACTGCCTGCTTGGCTGGTTCCATCTCTAGCATGGATGGGGAGATGACAAATCCCAGGAAGGTAGTGGAGGATGTGTGGAACTCACATTTCTCTGCTTTAACATAGAGGTTATTCTCCAAGAGTCTCTGAAGAACCTGACGAACATGGTGTCGGTGTTCCTCCAATCATTGAGAGAAAATTTAAATGTCGTCCAAGTATACGAACACAAAAGAATTAAGGAAGTCACAGAAAAAGTTATTAATGAGTGATTGGAAGACGGCGGGAGCATCTTCATGAAGAAAAAACCTGCCCCCACAATTGAGGAGGATGCGTGGATGATTCCGGTGGCAAGGGCTTCTGTGATGTATGTGTTCATGGACCCTCTCTCTTTCGGCGAGACAAGGAGTATAGTCGGCCCTTGGGCGGGGAGGTGCATGGGAGGAGGTCGATGGGACAGTCGTATGGACAATGCGGTGGAAGTGACATGGCTTGGGTTTTAACCATGGGAGACCAAGGCGGCGTGAGACTTGATGACAAAGAAGCAAATCTCCTCAGAGTGGTTCCCTGATGTCCTGAGAGTGAGTGTAAGGGTTCTGTGAGTGGTGGCTGGGAGGGGGCTTCCATCTAAGGCTTGAACAGACAGTGGATGGTCCAGCGAAGTGCAGGGGTCCTGCATCGCCTTGACCATAGCTGAGCTGATCAGATTCCGATCGGAATGGCGCCTGAATGGGGTGAGGTCGGCCGCTGATAACTAGTGTTACAGATAGCAGGGAGTGGGGTTCTGGGAGTTTGTCGGGAGGAGTGCCCTATAGGGCTCCCAGTCTACCAGAGGGCGCCTCCTTTTAACGGGCAGTCTTTGAGCATGTGACCTGAGCCCCCGTAGTAGAAGCAGGCTCTTTCCAGGTGGCGGCATCGGAGATGCGGGTTCTGCCCAGCTTCATGGGCTCCTCCTGATTACTTTGTGTATGAGGAGAGAAGGGACCGGATGACTTGGGGGAGAAGGTCTCCTGGTTGGGGGTGACCTCCGGGTTGGTCGTTTTGAATGAAGATGTAATTCAGTCCTCCCGGTGAGATCCATGAGTTCGTGAAGGTCAGAAGGAAGTTCGCGGGAGACTAGCTCGTCCTTGAGCTAAGGTCCGAAACTCATGGCGTATTCATAAGCGGAACGCGATCCCTTGCAGAGGCGGTTCCGGCCTCCCTGCCGACGTGAGATCGGTCGAAGACCCTCTTCATCTCTCCAGAAAAGGTCTCAAAACTGTCACAACATGGGTCGTGCGCATCCCAGAGAGCTGTGCTCCAATCCCGGGCCTTACCAGTGATGAAAGTGATACCGTAGGCTACCCGGGATCTTTCTGAAGAGAAGGTGGAGGCCTGAAGCTCAAAAATCAGGGAACATTGAGATTGAAAGGATCTACATGTTCATCGCTCCCTCCCGTAAGTGGGAGGGGCTGGCAGGCGTGGCTCTCGCAGGAGATCCGTGATTGTGGTCCGAGCTGCAGGTGTCTGAAAGTGCTGAATTTCGGCAGTGACGTCAGCGAGCGTCTGCCTGGTGGTGACAAGCTTCTCCTGATGTTTACCAAGGAGAGCGCCTTGATTCTTCAGCGCCTTTCTCATCCTGTCTAATCCTGCTGGATCCATAGTAAGGCCAGATTATTCTGTCAGGAGCACGGTTTTTGTCGGTCTGCAGAGGCAAATCCAGATGCAGGTGCGGGGTGTTAACTGTTCTCAGGTTGTATGAATGAGTGTGTGCGCACCGAGCTACGAAATCCGCTGGCGCTAAAACCGTGCCAGGAGTGTCGTAGTCAAGTGCCGGTGCTATAACGTGAAGACAAGCCGTAGTTGAGACAGTGATGCAGCTGCTCAGGATGCTCTTGATACTGTAGTTCCTCTATAGAAGGTGGTCAGGATCGGTGGTGGATGTAATGTTTCTAATATATTGCAGGCTGTCGTTTGAGAAACCAGAGAATAACAGGTGTTCATTTGTAAATGACCCACAACATCTCATTTGATCCAGCATTACCCAATCCAACAATGTGTTTAAAGTACCCAAAATAACCCAGAATTTTGATCCAGCATAAACACCCCAACAATGTGTTTACAGAAACAACCAAGCATTTTTATAGTGTACTGCATAAATATTATTTAGTACAACTAATTTCCTGAAAATTTTTGGAGTTATTCTATTGTTATTCTATTGTTTTATTCTGAAAGTCTATTTTTTCAGTCACTCCTATATTTTAAGTTTGATACAAACAGAGGCTATATAAATATATAACAGTTCATTCTTTGTACATATCTATTTGTACTGTATATATCTATTATTTTTTTATTTTTATAATTCTTTTTACTCCTTATTGTACAGTAAATGTCAATGGTCATTTCATGAATTACTTTAGAATGCGACAAATTAATTTTGGCCTCTGTCGTTTTGCCAATAGGCATTCTCATTGACTACCTACTGTATTCATTTATTTTCATGCACCTTGCTGAGAGAAAAAGTGTTTGTACTACTGTAGATGTTCATTTTGTAGTTCATCATCATAATGGTTACATATTGTCTTAGTTTGTAATCATTAAAAAAAAGTCACCATTTTAGATTTTTTTTTTGACATTTTCTTTGGCATCAAGCAAAGAAAACCTCTAAAGAGGCTGCTAAAATTATAGAATGAGGCTTAAAAACCGTCCAACACAATTAAAAGCTACAAACTGTCAACGTCATGAAAGAAAAGTGATTGGAGGAAATCAGGAATGATTGTGATCAGAGATCAAGTTACATCATAAACATTTTTTTTTTAATGTCAATGAGGCCATTTCCACCCACACAATGCATTGATAACACACAAGATTGGGACTAAACAGCTGCATTGTCATTAGAAAAACACTTTGCGAGACTAATAGGAAAAAGTGATGGGCGTGTCAGGGTAAGAAGCGATGCACCGATCATCCACTGTACAAGACTCTGGAGGCAGTGTTATGATCAGGGTTGCCTTCAGTTGCTCCATCTAGACTCAGCAACGTTATGTGGCAATAGAATGTAACAGATGACCACCTGAATGTACTGAATGACCAGGTTATCACATCTATATAGGTTTCTTCGCCTGATGCCTTCGGACATATTCCAGGATTCCAGTGAAAGAGCACGGGCTCTGGGAGCACGAGGGATCATTTTCACAAATGGTTACCCCTACAACATGGCACAACACTGCATGTATTTTATCACTCTGATTTATGATTAGATCAATGGAATGCTTCCAGGAAATGCAAATGTATTATTTATTTGAAGAATACTTTGTGTGATAATGGAAATGTATCCTTACCCTCCAAAATATAATAATTTGGGAATTATTAAGCTCCTTTATTTAAAACTGAAATATTTAAAATGCAAAAGTAAATTTGACTTGTCCTTGCATTTATAGCTTGCATTTCAATAATATATAATAAAGTAAGTAAATTCTGTTGTTGATAATAATGCATAAATAAGCTAAACTACTTACCATGTTCAAGGAGCGGGGCTGTTTAAATAAGATGAATAAGAATAAATAAGAAGAAGATAAATGTAGTCAATAAAAATATAAGAACAAAAGGCATTACCGTAGTTTAAAAAATATAAATCTGTATGAAAACACTTATCATTTATGAAAATAACTTTAAAATTGCTAATGTCTTTACACAAACAGTTCTACAATGTTTAAATAAATTATTTAAATATATATACATGTTTATATAAGGAAGGAAAAGCATGATTATTTCAGTTTTGCTCAAGGGACAAAAAAAATACATGAAATTGTGCTTTGGTAATTCATTACTTTGTTTTTTATACATTTATAATAAGACCTGCAATTAAGAGCTGTGGTGATGTCAACGCGATGTAACTTACTTAATTCATGTTCGTCCCTCTGTGCTGTAAAAAAAAGAATAAACAAACAAGCATGAAACATGAAACAGGCTCATGTCTATTCATATTTAAACTATGGTGGAGAACTAGAGCCATAAAATTCATTATAACTTACTCACTCATTTTCTATACCACTTTATCCTGTATTCAGGGTCACTGGGACCTGGAGCCTATCCCAGGAGGGTTAGGGCACACCCTGGACAGGGTGCCAATCCATCGCAGGGCACAAAGACATACACTCACACTACAGGGAATTAGGGAACCCCAATTAGCCTAATCTACAGTACATATCTTTGGACTGTGGGAGGAAACTGGAGAACCCATCAAGCAGGGGGAGAACATGCAACCTCCATGCACACAGACACGGCAATCGAGCCTGGAAGGGAATCGAACCCAGACCCTGGAGGTGCAAAGTGACAGTGCTAACCACTACACCACCGTGCCGCCTATTTATTAAAACATTTTGGAAAATTATATTAAGGCAAATATGAAGATATAGAAGCTTTAGAAGATACAAGGCTTCACAGTAATTTATTTTAATTAAGTAATTTATTAATTTAACGTCAGACACGGGGGAAACAGAGGGTGGGAATTCAGCAGTGTTATAGTACATGTTTAGGGTTTTATTTGAGTCAAACACTGGACAGTATCATCAGAAAACTGTACTAGAAAATTTGTACAGAACATCCGGTTCTATATTTACACATACTGTGGAGTAAGTAACTGTACTAACCTCAATTTAAGATTAGTAATTAATTATTTGATTTTAACATCAATACCAAACATTTAACTTTACTTTATAACTATATACTTTAAACGCCCAGACTCGTAATTTGTTTTGTTTCTACGTTGTTTATTTTATTTATGTGAATACAGTGGTGTCAAAAGTATTCACATTCATTACTTGAGTAGAAGTATACTAGGGTTCAAAAAAGCAGGCGTTGTGCGCGTTCTTATCATGCGACCGGGGGGGGGGGGGGGGGGGGGGGGTGTTGCGCATTCTGATCATAAAAATAGAGTAACGAGGCTATTTTTAAAATGTAAGCAGTAGAAAGTACAGATAATTGCTTAAAAATGTAAGGAGTAGAAGTAAAAAGTCGGCTGAAAAATAATTACTCCAGGAAAGTATAGATACCCAAAATTTCTACTTCTGTAAGGTAACGAAGTATTTGTACTTCGTTACTTGACACCTCTGCGTGAATATTTGTTAATAAAAAGAACATCTGTGACACAAGTGGCGGCTGCTAGCTTTTGAAACAGGGGAAGCTCATATTGGGCATCCATCATAAAAATTTTTATTATAATTAAATTTTTCATCATAAAAAATCACCTGCAAATCCGCATGGGACTGAACTCGAATCTCTGTAGGCTACGGCTTCGTGACAGCCCCATAGATGTTTAACACAGAATCAGTACTCAAATGAGTCTTCTTGATCACACATGCTGTTTACCGTATAAACTTTTTTCTATGTACAAGTACAAATCAAAAACATGTAACCAGTTCAAACCCCACAACCACCAAGTTGCCACTGTTGGGCCCTTGAGCAAGGCCCTTAACCCTCAACTGCTCAGATGTATAATGAGATAAAAATGTAAGTCGCTGCCAAATGCCTAAATGTAAAAGTGTGTCTCTTGAGCTCCCACACCGCTGATGACGGTTCATCCCTCCTCGGACATTTAAGGGAAAATGGCGTTAAATACAAGGTCTGTATACACATGTTCACTCACCTAATTCACATATGACTGAAAAATTATTACTATATGTAACATTTATTACTGTTACCGTGTTAAGGTTACACACAAACTTTCCGGCTGGTCTGAGGTACTGGATGATAATTTAGCTGAGAATAGCTGCTAGCCTCCCCACCTGTGTATGAAAAGAAACGGCTAAGATGTCTGAGCTTTTAGCTTTCTCTGTAGAATGTTTGCAGGGTTACGAAGATGGTGAAGTGATGAATGAACGCTAAAACTGTTAACTGTAGCGCTAGCATGACGCAGGCATTTAGTTAGTTTGCTAGCGTTAGCAACCACTTTAGAACTTTATTAATCTCACTGCTTGAGACAATAAAATGCTGTGGTGTTACAAAACACTGACCCTCTCACAAATATACAGACCTGCTAACCCTCCCGTTTTTCACTAGCTAGTAATTTACTCTGCGCTCAAATTTTCTCCTGCGTTTCTCCCGAGTTATAACAATATTTTACACCTTTTCCCCTTTGGCAAGTATGCAGATGTATCACCAGTAATAGCATGTAAGCTAACAGGTAGCTCTCTTTAACCAAAGTTAAATTAACTATCAGTCAGCGCGCCAACTACAGGAAAAAGTACCACAGCGGTACAGATAACTACTAGATGGAAGTATTAATATTTTGGTGATTGTAATGTACCAGTATGACACCAACTATGACATTTTTTCGGTAATTAGCTTAAAATCAATGCAGACTACAATATCAACTAGTCTGACATAAAGAGCTGTATCCTAAAAGCCATGCTTATTCTGCTGTTTTATGTTTGGTAGTAGCTGTCTCCATGTTTTTGTTTTAGGTTACCTATACCCTATCTTAATGCACAGCTTTGTATTTTTTTAGTATCAATTCTATTTCACACTAAATTAATAGTCTTATTCAGTTTAATCTTTGCAATTCAACAAAATTTTACTCTTTCATTTCTTTCTTTCTAAGGTTGGAACCAACATTGTGGCTGAAGTGTCGAGGCCGTACCCCTACATCCTGACGTTGGGAGATAATGACCAGCGCTGCTCTCAGTAATGTTGCTATGAAATAGCGAGACCTACCTGAAAAGTCATAGACAGTGTTTGTATGTTAAAATGAGACCAGGGCTGGATAGTTTTGTTCTGCAGAACAGATATCTGAAGTCACAGAGAGATCCTGCTCTGTAGAAGCTGCCTCAGTCTATTTGTGCAATTACTCCATTCTGCCCTTATCAGTAATAGTATAGTAATTATGTCACTGTTGATTATCTGTTCTTGTGCTTTTGAAAAATAAATGTTTTTTCTAAGAACATTCAATAGGATGTTGTTTATTGCATATATGTATGTTTTTTTGTAATAGACCAGTATATCAAAGTAATTTAACTGTTTAATAGACATGGGTGTTTTTTTTTGTTACAGATTCACTGTAAAACATGAAAATAATAATAACCTATTTGTGAGGTAGAATTAACCCAACATTCCAGTTAAAATGAACCAACAAACCCCAAACATATGGGTAGAACATTTGACCAGTTTATGTGGTAGAATTAACCCAGCATTATAGTTAGTCCTATATTTACCCAGCAGCTGGGTTAAAAACAAACATATGCACTGTGTAATGTTTTATATAGACAGTTAGGTTTTCCAATTAAAACAGCAGCAGCATGATAGTTTTATAAAGTAGACTATACAGGTAGGTTCATAGAGTCTGTATTAGGGGCTTCATGTTCACTAGAGGAAACAGCTGGTGTGATGAGGGTGAACACAGCGAAGATTTAACTGATTAATACCTCATGACATTTTGTAAACTGTATTTATGAGAAAGGACTGCACTGATGCAGATATAACAATTAGGAGGGCTTAACGCGCTGTGCTGCACGGAAATATATGACATGAAAATCGCGTCAATCAATCTACAAAAATACCTGATTCTGAACGAGCTAGTCATGAAGTTTAACTCGTTCTAGCGCACCAATATAAATTATTATAAAACCAATATAAATGCAACAGTGCATATATGAGCATTTATTTTCTGACATAGTAGAGGAAGCTAAGCTTCCCTTATAGTCTTAGAGCAGCCGCCACTGCTGTGACACATACGTGACACACTGCAAGTAACAAAGTGAGAAAATTTTACCCAAAGAAACGGTAAAATGTACCATTCCATCACCCGAAATAAAAACTCAGTCTCTGCTTAAAACTTTAACTTAAAGCTTGACACAGACCATATACTGTAGGATTCTTAAGATCTATTGTGTAAAGTTGTATGTGGTGTATAGTCTGAAGCCTTGTTTAAATGTGAGGATTTAATATCATGCAGTGTGTCAGTGCTGAATGACTCGTAGCTGTAGTGCTAAACTACTAAAATAAACTTTTTGGTTACATTTTGTAAATTTTAAAAAACTTAAGGGGTTCATCTTTGATACAGATAGACATGTACACAGGCTTCAACCTGAAATAATAAAAAAAAATAATAAAATAATAATAATAATAATAATAATAATAATAATAATATCACTGAATACATCAAAGCTGATCAGACTATCTTTAGCTTTAACCTGTTAACTCTTCCTACAAATTATTTTCCCATACATGATGGTTACTGAAGCTAGTACTTAGCACATTCTAGATGATCGAGTTGATCTGTCAGTATAATCTACGTACAGGGTATTGTTTAAGTCCCCCGCCCCCCCCCATTTATATAGGCCAGTGCCAATGAAAAGTAAGTTTAAGTGTTAGAAGAAAAGGCAGAATTGAACTAGTTTTGGAATCAACAAAACAAAAGTATTTTTCGCTCCTCATCATAGAGTTACTGCAGTTCGTGTAAGTGGTCGACCGAAAACAAACAGGTTACTTTATTTCTTACCTGTGCTTTGGAATCTCCGCCGCATTGTTTCAGTTAATAAAAATATCCAGTTAGTGAAAAGGTTAAATTAGTTACATTCACTGTTGACACTGTAAATACAGAATCGCATATTTCCTACATAAACACTACGAGCTAGACAGACTATTGTTAATTCCTTTCATTTTTGACGGTTGCATGGAACTTGTCTGAGCACGCTTGTGTCTTACAGGGAAGTGAAGTTTTTCATATAAATAAGTCATCTGCCATAGCACTGTGTTTGGAGCACAGACATGCTTAAGCGTTTAGGAAAGAAGAACAAAACCTCCTGTATGAATTGTGCATAGAGACAGAATAAACTGAATACTAAATACTGCTTCACATTTGAAACACTGGCCTCACAGGAACTCCTTTAATGGCCCAAACGTGTGGAAATGGCTTGAATGGAGGTCAGGACTGTACTGGGGATGAGACATGCATCAGGCCAAAAACTAGTGAGTGAGGGGCAGCAGGATGGCTTATAGCTGATTTTGAGACCTGGCTAGTTTAAAAAATAAGTTTTGTGGGGTTGCATGAAAAATTGGTGGCGATACAGCTGCTTAATTCTGAATCAGGAAAACTGAAATTTTGGTGAAAGCAATTGTCAAACAAAGCATTAAGAGAGGACAAGTTCAACTGAAAAGTATATTTTTTCCCCAAAAACACTAAAGGTATTATTAGTGTACACTATTTTCTAAAAGTACAGTAACTACAACCCCAATTCCGGAAAAGTTGTGACGTTTTTTTTTTTTTCTATTTGAATAAAATAAAAATAAAAGACTTTCAAATCACATGAGCCAATATTTTAACCACAATAGAACATAGAGAAAATAACAAATGTTTAAACTGAGTAATTTTTACTGGCGTATCAGGTTGTATCTCACATATATAAAAACTGGAGAAAAGATGTACAGTACACTGGTTGTGTGGGAGTTCAGGTACAGTAGATGTGTGGGTACTAAGTCACAGTCACTGGGGCCTCAGCTACCATAATTGGGCTGGAAAGTGTCATGTTCTAGGAGGTGTTACTGTCCAGGGCCCGGTTTCTCGATAACGATTGATCTTCGCGCTTAAGAGCGTTTTCTATGAGTCATTTTGCGAACGTTCGTTAGTGTTTCACGTGTGTTTCCCAAACATGCGCTTAACACAATTGCACGTAGCCCTGCTTTAAGTGCTGCTGCACATGCTGTTTTAGCAATCCATCTAAGCTTTGTTTTGCGTTTGTACTACTTGTATGAATGTATATTCAACTCGAATAACATAAAAAGTTCTGTAATTTCTTCTTGAGCAAGTTTACAAACATAAATTAACTGGAAATGTCATTCTGTAAAAACACTGTCTTGCTCCAATCTCGCATAAAACTAATTCTAACAGTTTTAACAGCATAATTTTCTATATTTATATGAAACCTTAATTATTTAAGTAGAATTATTTATCAATTTCTTTATCAACAATTGTTTATCTCACATCAAAATAAATAAATAAGTGCATAAATAAATAAGCTCTTACATTTATTTTTGAAAAGTTTAGCCTTGACGATAATTATCTTCACCTGAAGTGCCAGGGGTAGCTCAGTGGTTAAGGCATTGGACTACGGTTTGGAAGATCCCAGGTTCAAATCCCACAACCACCAAGTTGCCACTGTTGGGCCCTTGAGCAAGGCCCTTAACCCTCAACTGCTCAGATGTATAATGAGATAAGAATGTAAGTCGCTCTGGATAAGAGCGTCTGCCAAATATGTAAGTGCATTTGCTAATAGGAGAACATTTTAAATAAGCACACATAGGGGTGGAGAAAATTAGCAAAATGGCTGAAATCAAAAAACTAAGAAAAGACATTTTTCAAAAATAAGAAATTAATATTATGTTTTAGAGGAAGTGGCACTCTTTGTGCCACAAAAGTGCTGTGCTGTAATAACAGTAACAGCTATGTTGCACAACAGTGAGGGCAAGAATGCCTTTGGACATCAGGGAGGAAGATGAAGAGGTGGAGGAAGAGAATGTAGTCGAGATTCTTTTGATAAAAATAATTCTTTTGATTGTGTAAAGCTGTTTTGAGACAATGTCAATTGTTAAAAGCGCTATACAAATAAAACTGAATTGAATTGAGATGAGACTTCATGATGCTCAACCAAGACATGTTCAACACATGGCTGGGTTTCATGCATGCCAGCAAGTCATCCTTTATTTGTGTCATCTTTAAAGCACATTAAATATTTTCTATTAAATACATTTGTACTGTACCCTCGAAAAGTCCATATACAACCGTGTACTTTTGTTTTTCATTCATTCATTCATTTTCTATACCGCTTAATCCTGTGTTCAGGGTCGCGGGGGACCTGGAGCCTATCCCAGGAGACTTCGGGCACTAGGCGGGGTACACCCTGGACAGGGTGCCAATCCATCGCAGGGCACACACACATACACACACTCACACACCCAATCACACACTACAGGCAATTTAGGAACGCCAATTAGCCTAACCTGCATATCTTTGGACTGTGGGAGGAAACCGGAGTACCCGGAGGAAACCCACCAAGCACGGGGAGAACATGCAAACTCCATGCACACAGAGATGGGAATCGAACCCAGACCCTGGAGGTGCAAGGCGACAGTGCTAACCACTACACCACCGCGCCGCCTTTTGTTTTTCATTCTAACATTTATTATGTCATTTTTATTTTATTTCTTTATTCATTTTTATTTCTATATTTTATTGTGTAATGAGCAGAAAATAGAAATGAATAAAAATATATGTACAAATAAAATGATAAAAATGACTTTGCAGAGAAGTACATTTTAGGTGCAGTTTGCCGGATGTCCAGCAGGCGGCCTCATAATTCTGTCTCCTTACGATGCACTTAAGGCGTTACGATTACTCCAGAGCACTCGTAGATCTACTAAGATTTTCAACTACTACTTAAGTTACGATGGTTTTGGGAAACAGACCGTAATATTAAGATCATTCGTACAAAATTTTTTACGAACTACTTAGGCTTACGATGATTTTGGGAAACGCATCTCGGATAATGAGATGTTGTTTATAGTTTTTTATTAAGCTTGGTGTTTTTTATTACTACAATAAACATCTAATCAACAAGCTTTTCACTATTATTAATAAAACAAGAATTTTAAGTGAAATACTTGCAATATACAGCAAAAGTAAAAAAATAATAATCTTCATAATAATAATAATAATAATAATAATAATAATAATCATAATAATAAAGTTGGTTATATAATACATTTATAAACGTAATGAATAAATATATTTTTATACAATGCCAAGTCTGGAAAAATAAATAATTTAATTCATGATTTTAGTAACATTTAAATATTTTTTTAAAGAAAGAAAAAAAAGATAACATTATAGAATGTTCAGTACCTTCATCAAGGTGATGATAAAAATAAATGTGGCAAACAAAAAGTGCTTTTTACTATTTTTAGATTAATATTTTATTTCCGACCACACTCTTGTTGTGTTTTGTTTTGCTTGTAATGTCAATTGCTAGCATTTGTTATTCTTCTGTTTTTGATATTTGGTTCCCATGTTTTACCCACATGTCTTCTATTTGATATGGGAATGAATGATGCTGCATTTTTTTCTTTCTGCACATGACCCTTGTTACAGATAATTTGTTGTTTGGTTTAAACGCTTAGCACCTGCGCTTGCTCCTGCAACACTCACATTCAGATGTCTCGTGTGATGACGTAAACCTACAAAATAAAACCATACCAACTACTGTATAATGTACTGATATTAATAACCAGTTTTATGTTCAAGCAATATACAGTAACATGTATTATAGCTTTATAATGATTAATATTAAGTCAGTAAGCTCTAAAATATCTCAAAATGTCTCTTATTCCTTTTTCCTGTCTTTACTATCCATTTAAAGCGTGTCCATATATTGGCTGTGATCAGTGGAAACTGGAAAGAGATTATTAGAACTTCAGAAACAGTTTATCATGCAACATTTTGATTCCTTTTTTAATGTTTAATTTTTTCAGTACAGATAAAATTTGTGAATGCAAAGCATAGCAGACCCGAGCAATATTTTTATGAAATTAATTATAAAGATTTTGTTAAATGTTTCAGAAATTACTTTGATGATAAACTACTTTTTTAAAGAATTGTCTGAAAATTGTCTGAACATGGGGTAATAGTTTTTTAGTACCCATTGCCCCCCAAATGTAACTGGTCACACATGGTGTCTTGGATTATTATTATTATTATGTGCAGAGACAATATAGCAAAACGAAGACATGACAAAATAGAGTAATTCTTAGCTTTAAAACATAAATATGCTCCTCAACAAATTGCAAATAAAGCAGTAGGATCAATTAAATTCATGGTACATTATAATACATATATTATTTTGGTTAGTTAAATGCATGGAAATACATTTTTAAAAGTAGGATATATTCTATCACAATAAAATAATACTTATAATTTGGAGACTCGAAGTCTTTGCTGCCCCTGCGTCTCCTGGTTCCAGTGGGTTGTGCTTCTTGCCCATTGTTGTCCTTTTCCACACCATGGTGCTCCTCTCCTACTTCCCTCTGTGTTTGTTGGGTAGGATCCGGTACCTTCTGTAGTTTACTTCTGAAATCATCCGATTCTTTTATTCATTTGTTCTCTCTCAGTTGAATGGCTCCTTTTTCAAGTCATTCTCACTTAATTTAAAAGCACCCAAGTTCTTTCCTAAATCACTCTCTCTCTCTCTCAGCTGTGAGGCACTCAACTTCTTTTTAAGATCACTCTCTTTCTTTCTTAGCTTGTGTTCGCTTGATTTGAAATCATCCAGCTGCTTCCTTAGTTTACTCTCCTTCAATTCATAATCACCCTCTAGGGTTGCCAGTTTACTCTTTCTCTCAGTTGGAAAGCATTCAGCTCCATTGTTAGTTGACCTTCTTTCAGTTGAGAATAATTCAATTCCTTTCTTAGTGTACACTCATTACTTCTGGAAATGTCCAGCTCCGTTTGTAGCTCATGTCCTCTCAGGTGAGAGGTATCCAACTTTGTTTTTAGTTCTTTAATAATTTGGTCTTTTTCATCCAGCAAGGTATTTATATGAGAAACTCTTTTCTTTTCCCATGAAACAAATTCATCTTCCATAAACTCTGCATAGGCTGATGGAATAAAGAACTTTCTCTTTTTCTTAGCCAACATATCCTCAACTTTCGTGAAAAGTTCCTGAACACTATTATCAGTGTCCAGTAAGAAGTGATGCCTTCTCCCACACATCTTCACACACTTCATTGAGTCGGGCTCTAACCACATTTGTCCTGCTCCTCCAATGAACAGCACCATACTGTAGTCTAAGGCATCGTCCCCAAAAACAGAAGCGACTGCATTTAAGAGGTAATGAGCTTTTTCAGCTTCACTCCTATCACTAACCACCAGAAGGAATGCATGAGGCCCGGGGAACACCACTGATACACATTTCCGAATGTCATTATTAATACTTTCAACTCCTCTGGAAAAAAAGAAGTATGATTTCAAGTGCTCCAACCAAAAAGAAGGACTAACTGCTACAGTGACATGTCTTCCCAGGACACACTTCTCATTCACCTTCCACTCTTCCAGATCAGCTCCTTGTTGGCGCTGCCCAGTCCTGAGTATGAAGTTGCACGCCTCAGCCTTTAAAAGCTTCTCACCTCCCAGCAGAACAAATCTACACTCTTCTCTGGGGTCAGCTGAACGTCTAATTTTAGTTGAAGATGCTTCACCTGAGATAGAACCTGAACAAACGACAATGATCATTTATAAAAGCAAAAAAGCTCTGGATGACCAAAGAATAAGAAAGCAATAACAATTGAAATTTTATGCAGTTTGCATGTTCTCCCTGTGCTTAGTGGGTTTTCTCTGGGTACTTTAGTTTCCTCCCACAGTCCAAAGATATGCAGGTTAGGCTAATTGGCGTTTCCAAAATTGCCTGTAGTGTGTGAGTGTGTATGTGTGTCTGACCTGTGATGGATTGGCACCCTGTCCAGGGTGTACCCTGCCTAAGCCTCCTGGGATAGGCTCCAGATCCCCATGGCCCTGTATACATATACAGTAAAGCGGTATAGAAGATGAGTGAGTGAGTATTTAATAGAAATTTATTTCATTTTAGTTCGTTAGCTTTTTCAAATGTAATTGAAAATTAGAAGATTATGGTGATCTTGTAACATTAAAATAAAACGTGTATATGCAAAATATGCATCTGCAGATATAAATGTATATATACATGTAAGCTCTAGAGATACGTATAAGACATTAATGCATCCAATCACATTTTTGACACTTTTTCTTTAATGTTTTTTTTTTTTTCATAAACAGAACAATTCTATGTCCAGGCCATAATCTGGCCTATCCACATACACATAACGTGTAAAGCATAAAGCACATAAAGTGCAAATTGTAAATTGTTAAGCTTCTGTTTGTTTATGACAGACTCATAGCTACAGTGTCAATTTATTGAAATTAATTTCACAGACTACGTAAGTACATCTCAGATTATTGATCTGTCAGTACATTCTGCGTTTTGGGCTCCATCTTAAAAAATAAAGTTTGAAAATAGTATAAAATAGGTTATTGCGGAGCGTGCCTATGCAGCTACCTCTAACGTAGCTTAATGTATTATTCTCATATGGGTTTAACATTAGCTGTCTATAATCTATAGAAAGTAAAGATTTCATAAATTAATCAAAAATGTTTCAGAATATACAATATGTTCAGATAAGACTATTTTTGTCTCAATAAAACAAAAACTTTTTTCATCCCTCGTAGACTTACAGCAGGTCATCTAGATCGTCTACCAAAAACAAACAGGTTGCTTTATGTCTTACCTTCGCCTGAGATTCTCTGTCGCTTCATTTCAGTTGATAAATGTAAACCTGCTGTTAGTGAAACAAATTAAAAATAGGTGGATTCACCGCCAGCACCGTCAATTCGAGGTTGTATGTTTCCTAATCACTCCGTTTACTTTCAGTAGGTGTGTCAAGCCTCTCTAAATACGGCTTATTTATCTTACAGGGAAGTTAGCTCCTTCATATAAATACATGATCTGCTGTATGCACGTACAGCCAGTTACTACAGAAAGTTTACAATCTGACTGTACAGCTTCCTGTAGGACTAACAGCATTAAGTGTAATAATAATGTGTAGTGTAAGGTCGCTTTTACATAAGGATAAAATGAATTTTTACATTCATTCTCTATAGAGCTTAACCTGTACAGGGTCACTGGAGGCCACAAGAATATCCCAGGGGACTCGGGACACGAGGCGAACTGGGTGCCAATCTATTGCAGGGCACACCAAAGAAACCCTGCATGTCTTTGGACTGTGAGAAGAAACCAGGGCCCCCGAAGACCCACCAAAACCCACCAAGCACAGGAAGAAGATGCAAACCCTCCTACACACAGACCTGCTTGGCGTTGTCGGCACTGGATACCCCAGGCTGGTCATTGTTGAACCTTGGGGTTGGAGGCCCTACACGGTCATCGGAACCGCCGGCTAATAGAGTCTTTTGAATCTCTTGAAATGCAAGGCGAACCTGATACCTGAAATGTTCTGAAAGGTTTCATTATTATTATCATTATTATTATTGTATGTTCAAGTTCTATAACACACTTAAAGCTCAGGAACGGACATAATTATACAGAACCAATTTAGGGGTGAATACTTATGCAATCACACCTTGAGGTGAAACTTGATTCGTTTAAATATATAACAAATAACAATGATCTAGCGTTATGTTAAGTTTATGATGCTGGAAGTTTTTATCCGAACTCCAGGGTCCAGGTTCGTTTCCCACCTTAGATCTGTGCGTGTGCATGGAGTTTGCATGGGCTTCCCGTGCTTGGTGAGTTTCCTCCAAGTACTCTGGTTTCCTCCTGCAGTCCAAAGACATGGTGGTTATGGTTATATTTACATTTAGGCATTTGGCAGACACTCTAATCCAGAGCAACTTACAAAAGTGATTTAAAGTTTCTGTTATTAGATGGATCCTTACACTGGTTACTAGCTACAGTAAATACCATCAGTCAAACGCTGCATGTGAATGTTGACCGGTGGTCTTACCATAGTCGTAAAATGGAAATAAATACTGTGGTGACCACTGGCCTCCACAATCCCTAGTTGGACTACAGAGGCTCCTAGATGGATGGATGGATGGATAGGAATAAGAGGCTCATTCTATAATTAGGGGTCCATTGGCTGTATTTATCAATTTTACTACTACTTACTTACTACTAAGCTATGATGAGTCTTACATTGGACCATATTTCTTCTTCATTCAATACAAAAAGCCAATAGATCACATAATTTATTTTGTCAAAAAATGCAAATTATTTGCTGGAATTTTAGTGCCGTCCGATTTTTTAAATAAATTTTATGTTAGGCTAAAAATTAAAGAGCTTGATTCTGCTGTTATGTGTTTGTCATTAGATAAATCACCAGGACCAGATGGTATTATATCTAATTTTTCTTAGATGTAATACCGATGTAATTAGATTAAATTTTTGCAGTTTTTCAGGAAATTATTAGTCCCTCCTATTAGTTTTCCTAACTCGATGAGACAAGGGCTAATGACACTCATTCCCAAACCAGGAAAGGATGTTAGATTGTTGGATAACATATAATGACCTATAACTTTACTAAACAATGACTATAAATTATTAACTCATATACTGTATATAATAATCACTTAAAATCACATTTATCATAAATTATTGGCGAGACTCAAACTGGGTTTATCAGAGGCCGATCTATACAAAATAATATACTACTGTATATTACAGTATAACCAAGAAATTGAGGATGGTGTTATTTTATATTTAGATTTTTATAAAGCCTTTGATATGCTTGAACACTCCTTTATTTTTCAATGTTTGCAAAAATATGGGTTTTGTTAAGAATTTTTGTAACGTTATTCAGCTATTCTATACAAATACTAAAAGCTCAGTTGCCATACCAACAGGTACTTCACCCAGATTTGATATTGAAAGAGGAGTTAAACCATGCTGCCCAATCTCACATCCAGCACTGTATTTATTTTGGCTACTGAGATGTTGGCACTTCTTATCAAAAATAAAAAACTTTAATGTGTTTGTTTAGGAAATTGTGATTAGTCAGTTAGCTAACAACGCGACATTATTATTATTATTTTTTTAATTATCAGATCCCTAAAGCAATTTAGATTTCCAAATTTTCAGGCTTAAAACTTAATATTAAAAAATGTGAAATTATTACCATACACGAATGTCATCTTACAACTGCATATAATATTCCAATTAAATCAAATCATATTTAGGCATACACACATTTCTAAAGATGAGACCAAGAAGAAGAAGCAAAACGTCTGGTACAGATGGAATGTGTGCAGAAATAGACACGAGGTGTGGATGCAGAGAGATTTATCCATTTTTTGACAAGATTTATTTAACTAAAATGGAAAGTCTGTCTAGATGCATCTATCCGGCATCTCGTCTTTCTATTTCTAATAGAGGTATTAAGACCATCAACCAAATCAATTTCAACTTCATATGGAAGAAAAACTTGTACAAGATTATGAAAATGGTGGATTTCAGTCCTTTGACTTTTCTTATATAAATTGTATATTAAAAATTAAATGGCGAAAACATTTTGTAACAAATAAAAATTACTTTTGGATTTAGGTTGCTAAAGGTTTATTGAAAAAAATGGGTGGAATTTGTTATTAAGATGCAATACCACTGTTTGCAGACCACCAATTAAATTATCTTCATTTCACCAACAGGTTTTGCTTTATTGGAAATTATTATACGATCATAATTCACTCCACACCAAACCTCATTTCAGAATATATTAATTCTATTTATATATTAATCTCTGTGGAAGACGTGAGCTTGTTATCATTCAGTGATTTCTGTTCGTAATAACCTCGAAGCAACGCTTCCCAACAAAATCAGCTTATGATAAACCAGCCATTAAAATATTACAAACAATATATTGCCTCTCCAGTGGCTAATAAAGCAAACCCAGTTCAAAATATTTAATGGTATTTATCCATCATCTCAGTTTTTAAGACACCGGTTTAATTTTGAGCAAAATGCTTGTAATTTTTGTAAAGTGGACATTGAGACTATAATCACCTTTTCCTTTCTTGTGCGTATTCTGGTATCTTTTGGGAAAATATGTCCTATTTGTCATGTCTGCGGGTGTGGCAGGCATAAACGCAGGGGGTTTGTTTAACAAAGCGTCCTTATTTAAAACAAACAAAACCAAATAAACAAAACACTGGCTCTTTCAGCATAAGATCCCCAAGAGTTCTTCAAATAAAACACAGAATGAAAACTCTAGACACAGACACACGATGGTAGCTACAGATCGTCACACAGGCTTAACATACAGGCTCAACGACCTTAGACACTTAAAACACAAGCTCTATGTTGTAACACATGCTTGTACACTTACGAACTCTAATACCCTTAGACATACAGTGGTGTGAAAAACTATTTGCCCCCCCTCCTGATTTCTTATTCTTTTGCATGTTTGTCACACAAAACGTTTCTGATCATCAAACACATTTAACTATTAGTCAAAGATAACACAAGTAAACACAAAATGCAGTTTTTAAATGAGGGGTTTTATTATTTAGGGAGAAAAAAAATCGAAACCTACATGGCCCTGTGTGAAAAAGTAATTGCCCCCTGAACCTAATAACTGGTTGGGCCACCCTTAGCAGCAATAACTGCAAACAAGCGTTTGCGATAACTTGCAACGAGTCTTTTACAGCGCTCTGGAGGAATTTTGGCCCACTCATCTTTGCAGAATTGTTGTAATTCAGCTTTATTTGAGGGTTTTCTAGCATGAACCGCCTTTTTAAGGTCATGCCACAACATCTCAATAGGATTCAGGTCAGGACTTTGACTAGGCCACTCCAAAGTCTTCATTTTGTTTTTCTTCAGCCATTCAGAGGTGGATTTGCTGGTGTGTTTTGGGTCATTGTCCTGCTGCAGCACCCAAGATCGCTTCAGCTTGAGTTGACGAACAGATGGCCGGACATTCTCCTTCAGGATTTTTTGGTAGACAGTAGAATTCATGGTTCCATCTATCACAGCAAGCCTTCCAGGTCCTGAAGCAGCAAAACAACCCCAGACCATCACACTACCACCACCATATTTTACTGTTGGTATGATGTTCTTTTTCTGAAATGCTGTGTTACTTTTACGCCAGATTGTAACGGGACACACACCTTCCAAAAAGTTCAACTTTTGTCTCATCGGTCCACAAGGTATTTTCCCAAAAGTCTTGGCAATCATTGAGATGTTTTTTAGCAAAATTGAGACGAGCCTTAATGTTCTTTTTGCTTAAAAGTGGTTTGCGCCTTGGAAATCTGCCATGCAGGCTGTTTTTGCCCAGTCTCTTTCTTATGGTGGAGTCGTGAACACTGACCTTAATTGAGGCAAGTGAGGCCTGCAGTTCTTTAGATGTTGTCCTGGGGTCTTTTGTGGCCTCTCGGATGAGTCGTCTCTGCGCTCTTGGGGTAATTTTGGTCGGCCGGCCACTCCTGGGAAGGTTCACCACTGTTCCATGTTTTTGCCATTTGTGGATAATGGCTCTCACTGTGGTTCGCTGGAGTCCCAAAGCTTTAGAAATGGCTTTATAACCTTTACCAGACTGATAGATCTCAATTACTTTTGTTCTCATTTGTTCCTGAATTTCTTTGGATCTTGGCATGATGTCTAGCTTTTGAGGTGCTTTTGGTCTACTTCTCTGTGTCAGGTAGCTCCTATTTAAGTGATTTCTTGATTGAAACAGATGTGGCAGTAATCAGGCCTGGGGGTGACTACAGAAATTGAACTCAGGTGTGATAAACCACAGTTACTGTAAGTAATTTTTTAACAAGGGGGGCAATCACTTTTTCACACAGGGCCATGTAGATTTGGAGTTTTTTTTTCTCCCTTAATAACGTAAACCTTCATTTAAAAACTGCATTTTGTGTTCAATTATGTTATCTTTGACTAATAGTTAACGGTTTTTGATGAGCAGAAACATTTAAGTCTGACAAACATGCAAAAGAATAAGAAATCAGGAAGGGGGCAAATAGTTTTTCACACCACTGTATAGACACAAAGCCTATGTCACTACATAGAGCTTAACACTTACGAGCTCTAATACCCTTAGGCTACGTTTACACTGCCAGGTCTTGATGCTTAATTCCGTTTTGTTGCCTATATCTGATTTTTTTGACCGTCTGTTTACACGTTTTTCCACTATGACTCATATCCGATTCACGTGTTTACACTCGCCATACCATCTGAATCATCGCGCATACATAAAGGGAGGTTCTTACGCTGCACAGTAGCCAAGATAGCAGGTGAAATATGCTTAACGCTCTGCGATATATGCAAAGTTCGCGAAACGTCACCATGGTTTTAAAACAGAGGAGAAAAAAAAAAAAAAAGCATAATTGCAGCCTGCACATATGCTTCATTCATCAAATACTGATTTAATGTTATTTAGCCCAAATACGCATTAGCACAAGGCGTGTGTGTTGGAGGGGGGGGGGGTGTTGTTCTTTTCCTCGTCCATGTCACCTGCGATGTTGTAATTCAACACGCGCTTCCACCGGAGAATAACATTACGTCATTAAACCGCGAAAAAGTCAGTTTTAATGACGTACAGAACACAATGCCTCAGGAAATCCAATCTGCCCATTTACACGACAATCACATTAGAACATATCTGATTTATATCTGATTTATTTCCACATATGAAGGAGGCCTGAAACCGATCTCGAAATATTGGAATGCATGCGTTTTTTTCCTGTTTACACGGACATAGAACAGATCCGATATGTGTCACATACGAGCAAAAAAATCAGAATTGGGTCACATTTACCTGGCAGTGTAAACGTAGCCTTGGACATATAGACATAAGCTTTATGTAGTGACACAGGCTTTAATACATGAGACTCATCATGGAAGCTCTTGAAGAATGGGAGAAAGCCTAAGCTCCTATGAGCGCTACACATATGATGCGGTACACACACTCCTCTTAACACATCACACACACTCCTCTTAACACATCACACACACTCCTCTTAACACATCACACACACTCCTCTTAACACATCACACACACTCCTCTTAACACATCACACACACTCCTCTTAACACATCATACACACTCCTCTTAACACATCACACACACTCCTCTTAGAACGTACAGGCTTAGAGCTTTTACTACAAACAGGGAGAGACACTAAAGACATGAGGGAGAAACAAACAGGAATAACTGTAAACAATAAGACATTAATCACAGTACACAATACTCTCAAACACAAGTAAACCCAAAGATACACTTAAAGACATTCAACCCTGGAAACAAGCCTACAGAGCCAGTTTAACATAAATCAACAAAACAAAAAGCCCACTTGATCATATTAATGCTCGACCCAGTTTCCCAGAGCTAACAGCTTTTTATACACTAACTAATGAGCTTCCTCGGTTCAGGTGAAACTTCATCATCACCTGACCGAGGTGCCTTCTGGGAAACTGGGTCTCTTAACAAAACTACAAATCACATAGCCACAGTGCCCTCTAGGGGCAGTCCCTTACACTATTGGTTACAGGCAAATATAAAAATCACTTCCCGCTTTTGATAAAACCATACTATGTTTGGAATATTACAAGATGATAAAAATAATAAGTTTTGCATTTATATAATGCTGATTTTAGGCACATTTTTAAAATCATAAATGAAAATTTATAAAAACTAAACCTTATTTTTCAGTCTAAAAATTATTTGATTTGTCTTTGAAGCATATGAAAGGTAAAAAAAAAATTGCCAAGAAATTTGCTGGAATAAAAAGAGTTTATTAGAAGAGGAATAAAGGGACCCTTTTGTATTTGTATTTACTTATATATTTTGTTTATTTATTTACCTCTCTTTATTATATTTGTTTTCTTTTTTTATTTATTTGAGTGTTTTTTCCCCCGCTTTGTTTTTGATTCTTGTTTACTCAAACTTATTAATACTGTTATAAATGAACATTTTGTTTTAATTTTGTTCAATAAAAAAAAAGGTTTGGAATCATGTCCTCTGATTTCCCCTCCCCTTCCCCTCAATCACGTGAACCAGGCATGCTGCGTGGCGTCACCACCAGTGGGCGTGTCCTTTCACTTCGTTGACGCCATTGTTGGGGGTGGGTTACACATTAGTGGCGTTTAACCGTGTTCCGTTAGCGCCGTCTGTACAGCGGACAACAAATGAAGGTAGGACATTTTACTCTCCACTACTTCTTAAATCATTAATGTTACTTTGGAAATGTTAGCATTTTCGCCCAAGCGTTTCTTTTGACCTTGGCTAAATTTGGATTGCGGAAGTGCAGAAAGCTACTTCGTAGCTAGCTCACAATTGACTTGTGTGTGTATTTTTTTCCTACCCGTATTCCGGATTGCGCGATATGATTGGCGGATATCATGCGTCCGTCTTCTCACAACCAATAATTTCATTGGGATTTGGAAGGAGTATCCAATCGTGGGGTGAGAAGGCGGGATTTTGTTGTATTACGGGTGGGCATAAGCAGGCTAGCCTAGTTTGACATACAGATATGACATGCTAGCTGATATAGACCTTGTTTTAAGGATTTATTATTTTAGGCAAAGTTTAGTTAAGCCTTAATTATCTGTCACGCTTTAATGGAGTCTGTTTTAATGTTAATAGGTGTTTACATATAGAGAGCACAGTTAGATGTAGTGTATATACATTAGATGTAGTGTATACATCATATTTTTAGTATATATAGTATTTAGTATACTATATATATATATAGTATGTATAATATATATATATATATATATATATATATATATATATAGTGTGTATGTAGGTGTGTGTGTGTATGTATGTATATATGTGTATATATATATATATATATATATATATATATATATATATATATAAAATGTCTTTCACTTTTTGTTCCCCACAAGGACCCACCTGTCATTAATACCCTGGGGAGTCTCACTTGCCCCCACTATGACACCCTGACACTATGACTGTATGAGGGCAGTACAGTTATTTATACCCAGGCCAGAGAAAATTACAATATCTGCATTGAGTTTATTATTGAATTAAAGTGAATATTGCACGATTTATAAGATCGAACACGCTCACTGGTCTGACCTTTAATTAAAGTGGCTTTGTTTGTGTGAAATCAAGAGATTCCACCAGTTATTCACCGGTTCAAAAGCAGGACTTTGAGCTAATAGACTTGAATCTGGTATCCTTATGTTGTTTTCTCACCCAGATCAGACCTGCTTCATTAAATGCACACAATCTCCTCTCTCTCTCTCATTCATTCTTTCTTACTCTTTCTTTTCTAATCGAGTTGGTTAGGCTTTGAGTGTTCTTATGAATATAAAAATAGGATAACACTACGTCACTCCCCTCACACACACTCTTTAATGCTCCAGCTGGTGTGTAGCTGCAGCCTGTAAATACACATGAATGTCGATTTATTGACGCCTGTTCAAATTATTATTATCCTTTCCTCTTTTGCACTCGATTGATGCTGTACACAGCTGTAAATGTGTGTTCATTTCTGTAATAACAGAACCGATGTTGAGAATAATTAATTCCTCACTCAGCATTGGTTATGTTCCAAAATCTTTTAAAGTAGCAGTTATTAAACCAATAATTATGAAACCTGACCTCGACCCCTGTCAGCTTTCCAATTACAGGCCAATATCAAACCTCCCCTTTATCTCTAAGATTCTGGAAAAGATAGTAGCGGAGCAGCTATGCTCATATCTACATAGAAATGGCATACATGAACTGTATCAGTCAGGATTTAGGCCTCATCACAGCACAGAAACAGCACTCGTTAAAGTAGTAAATGACCTCCTATTGGCCTCTGATCAGGGTTGTATAACTATGCTTGTATTACTCGACCTCAGTGCAGCTTTTGACACTATTGATCATGCTATTCTTCTTCACAGATTAGAAAATTTAGTAGGAATTAAGGGTACAACCCTCTCCTGGCTCAGATCCTATTTGACCGATCGTTATCAGTATGTAGACTTAAATGGTGATTATTCTGCATGTTCTCTAGTGGAGTTTGGCGTTCCGCAGGGTTCAGTTTTAGGCCCACTGCTTTTTTCCCTTTACATGCTTCCTCTGGGCAACATAATCCGTAAGCATGGTATTAGTTTTCATTGTTATGCTGACGACACACAGCTATACGTCTCAACAAAACCTGATGAGAAAAACCATCTTACTAAAGTTGAGCAATGTGTTCAGGACATAAGAAATTGGATGCTAATTAACTTCCTTCTGCTTAATCCGGATAAGACAGAAGTTCTAGTCATAGGACCGCATACAGCTAGAAGTAAAATCTTAGATCACACCGTAACTTTAGATGGCCTTTCTGTTCCGTCAAGTGCAACAGTAAAAGACCTCGGCGTGATTATAGATTCCAGCCTTTCATTTGAAGCTCATGTAGATAATATCACCAGGATAGCATTCTTTCACCTTAGAAATATCGCCAAAATAAGAAATATATTGTCGCTAAATGATGCAGAAAAACTAGTTCATGCTTTTATCACTTCTAGGTTGGACTATTGTAATGCCTTACTGTCTGGTTGTTCAGTTAGGTGCATAAACAAGCTTCAGCTAGTCCAGAATGCAGCAGCGAGAGTCCTCACTAGAACCAGAAGATATGAGCACATCACCCCTATCCTATCTTCACTGCATTGGCTCCCTGTGAAATTTCGCATTGATTTTAAAATACTACTCTTGACATATAAAGCATTAAATGTTCTCACGCCGCAGTATCTGAGCAAACTGCTAGTGTCTTACGATCCGCCACGCCTACTTCGGTCAAAGGATGCAGGCTGCTTATCAGTACCGCGTATTATGAAAACTACAGCTGGGGGCAGAGCTTTTTCTTACAAAGCCCCAAAATTATGGAATAGTCTTCCAAATAGTGTTCGGGACTCAGACACAGTCTCAGTGTTTAAGTCTAGGCTAAAAACCTATTTATTTAACCAAGCATTTTATAAATAGATTTGCCATAAGGTAAAGGAGCAGATCTGGGGGACTCATGGACGTAGAGTATTATGGTGAACTGGTATGTTTAGATGCTGTCTTCCTCAGTCTCATTTGATCACTCAGGTTTGTTGACGGTGAGGTGATTGTTTGCTTTACATCTCAGGGAGCCCTCATGTTTGTGTTTCCTTCTGGCTCTCCCTTTTAGTTATGCTGTCATAGTTAGTCCTGCCGGAGTCCCTGCTTGCACTCTACAGTAAATATACATTCACATTAGACATTGTGACTGTGACCATACCTAATTGCAATCTCTCCTCCTCTTCTCTTCCTCCCCCTCTTTCTCTTTCCTCTCTCCCCCTGTCTCCCCCTTTCACTCTTTCTCTCTCTCTCTGTCGAGCTACACATGTGGTTCCTGAGCTGCCAGTGATCCAGACTCCCTCTTCCCTCCGGACCTGTCTGATCCATCCTGGTGCCCGGTTTCTGGTTGGAGGTCTCATCGCATGGATGCCCCGTGTGTCTCTTTAGGATGCGTCTGGTGTCTGGGGATGATTCTCTATACTTAGAAGATGGTTCTGGCCTCGACTGGTGTGGTCAGCTGTTTCTCTGAGGACTTGACAATTCGATAGTTCAGGACTGGAACTTTCTACAAGTCTATCTGAGTCTCGAATAACTACTGGACTCCATTTTAACATCAAGTATTATAACATCAATTAACATCAAATATTATAGCTGAACCTAACACTTAACACTGTATAAATGCAGATCATTTCCTACTATCTGTTTCACCCAGATGAGGATGGGTTCCCTGTCGAGTCTGGTTCCTCTCAAGGTTTCTTCCTATTACCGTCTCAGGGAGTTTTTCCTTGCCACTGTCGCCCTCGGGCTTGCTCGCCAGGGAATATCTGAACATTTTGATTCATACACATTCACATTCCATACAAACTTAAATAATTCTTTTGATTGTGTAAAGCTGTTTTGAGACAATGTCAATTGTTAAAAGCGCTATACAAATAAAACTGAATTGAATTGAATTGAATTTTACTAGAATTGCACACATTATTTCTCTTCACCTGACGAGGCCACACGTCGGTCCCGAGTTTACGAGGGAAAGATTTTGCTCTTTCGTTCGCGTCTTCTCCGGACATGTTGTTTTGAATACGAAGGTGTGAGAAATTGGACATTTGCCATGTAAAGATGAGTGAGATCAGCGCTGCTAAGCAAACTAAATAAGCAATAAGTGTGTTTGTTTTCATGCCTGAATAAACTGACTTGAAAGGACAAGTCAGCACATGACACAAAATGAAAAAGTGGTTTTGAAGTCTCAGTTATAAAAAATCCACAGCAGATTAGTGTGAGGAATGGCGCTGTCCGACTTCAGTCGTCTGTCTGAACCTGAAAACGAGGGTGCAGTCGGCATGATGCAAATGTGAAACTCGTCAATTGTGAACTTAGACGTCAACAGTTGCCATGACAACGATGCCAATAAGACAAAAGCATCATGTTTAGTCAGGATCTCTGCTGTAAAGATCTACACACAGCGCTAACGGCTTATTCATGAGTATAACACGCTTGTATTTTAAATTAACAAACTATATTATATCGTATTAGTGTGTTCCTAACGCGAGGGTCTGTTAAGCAAAAACACTTGGATAAACTTTTGATTTGGTTTCAGTAGAATCTCGACTGCAATCAGTTCACTTCTTCTTCTTCTTCGGTGTGTGTGTTTATGATTTCTCTCTCCCTCTCTGTTTCCAGGTGACCAGTTGAAACCCTGTTACCATGACGATGTTGAGACGCTTATTCACCGTGCACGGCCTGTTCGTGGCCTCCCACCCCCTGGAGGTGATCGTGGGCACGATTGCTCTGACCGTCTGTCTCATGTCCATGAACGCCATCGCCGGGGGCGACCAGATCTGTGACTGGAAGCACCAGTGCTCTAAAGCGCAAGAGGTACTGTGGCTCGGACCTCTCGTGTTCATTTATATGCATCTGAGTAATTATCTCATCTCATAGTAATTATCTCAGAGTTGTGACCAGATAATAACACCAAACCTTTTCTCTAATTTTTTATTTTTTTTTTTCAGAAAATCTCGAGCAGTGACATCATCCTCCTAACGGTCACCCGGTGCACGGCCATCATCTACATCTACGTGCAGTTCAAAAACCTCAGGCAGCTCGGCTCCAAGTACATGCTCGGTGCGGATCACTCTCTCGAAGCCGTTTTATTATTAACTTCACTCACGTCTCACTTACGTTTCTTGTCTTTGCAGGCATCGCCGGCCTCTTCACCGCCTTCTCCAGCCTGGTCTTCAGCATCGTGGTCATTCATTTCCTCGGCAAAGAGCTCACAGGCCTCAAGTAAATCACGCCGTGAATGTTTTATTTGCTCGTTTCTTTATTTGAGAAACTCTTGGAGTATTTATCTAATACTTGTCATTCTTTCCCCCACCTTTATAGTGAAGCTCTGCCTTTCTTCCTGCTGCTGATCGACCTGTCTAAAGCCTGCACGCTGGCCAAGTTCGCCCTCAGCTCGAACTCTCAGGTACCGTAGGACGGAGACGGGCAATGTCGAGTTCAGGAATTAATTTGGTTCAATGTCACAAAAAAGAAAAAAGCTTGCAGACTGATAATAGACTGGAAACTCCACATCAACACGATTGTTGATTTTTATTTTTTTTTTTAATAGCACCAAGTCAATAATAAGTCAAGTGTTTAACTTAAAGATGTCACAAAATGGATTTCTAGTAGAGATAAGGGAGGAAATGTATTCAGTTCTGTGTCACTGACACTGACTTTATTAACAATAATAATACTAATAAAATGTTCAGTTGATGCATGTTTACATTTGAGAGTAAAATGTTGTCATTCCTCTATAATCCTGCAGGTGGCGTGCTCTAAAGTATCCACCCCGCACAGCATCCTGTGTAGTAGGAGCTAAGTTTGTTTAGAACTGTAACAAAATATAAACAAACCTAATTGTGTAAAATCCTGATACGTCCAGAATCGCAATACAAATCAGATCAGCACTGATGTTTCATCATAATTGAGAAGGTCCTGATTCCACTTCCTATTTCTTAGTGTTCTTGTCTTTTTGGTGTTTGATGTGCACCAGTTGTCATCATCCACTATGTTGCATTACTGCCATCTACTGGTCTTCATATCCGTCATCTTCCTTCCTTCCAGTTTACATCCTGGTTTCTAGTCCCTCCGCCCCCCCCAAAAAACCCATCGAATACTTTCTTCATTGTCCTCTTTCTTTATTTAACAAAAGTCCATTTTTCTTGTCTTTTGCCGTGCACTCAACCTCGTCTCACGCTTACTGAGAACATGAAGTTCTCTCGAGGTTTTACATTAGAGCGCTTCCCGGTAGGAATATAGAGGAAATGCAACATTGTACCACCTTAAAAGCAAACATTATATATAAAAAAATAAATTAAAGTGTTTTGGGATCAGTGTGAAGATATGAAACGGATGTTGTTCCCCCTCTGTCGTCACGGAGGGGCGGGACACATGCGCTTCAGCTTCTCCTAGTAAATATCTGTTGTTGAACCCACAGGAGGAGGTGAGGGAGAACATCGCTCAGGGCATGGCCATCCTGGGGCCGACCTTCACCCTGGACGCCGTGGTGGAGTGCCTGGTCATCGGAGTCGGAACCATGTCTGGTAAGATCGGATAAAGGCATCTGCTTTCTATCGCACACAGTAAAGTCACTCTTTTTCTGAAAGGAAAAAGAAAACAATAACTGTGTGCCTTGTGTGTGTGTGTGTGTGTGTGTGTGTGTGTGTGTGTGTGTGTGTGTGTGTGTGTGTGTGTGTGTGTGTGAGAGCAGGCGTGCGTCAGCTGGAGCTGGTGTGCTGTTTCGGCTGCATCTCCGTCCTGGCCAACTACTTCGTCTTCATGACCTTCTTCCCAGCCTGCGTCTCTCTGGTGCTGGAGGTGAGACCCGGAGACGGTTCTGAATCACGGCTAGAACTTTGTGATTAAAGCATAGTCGAGTGTGTGTGTGTGTGTGTGTGTGTGTGTGAGATTAAGAAGTGTGTTGTGTCTGTAAATGTTGAATCAGACTTGTTTTGTCTGTCACAGCTTTCCAGAGAGAGCCGAGAGGGACGACCCATCTGGCAGCTGAGCCAGTTTTCTTGTGTCTTAAAGGAAGAAGAGGACAACAAGCCCAACCCTGTCACACAGCGCGTCAAAATCATCATGGTGAGAGAGAGAGAGAGAGAGAGAGAGAGAGAGATTTACTGGAGGAAAAAGAGGAAATATTGATCTTGAAATAAGATTGTGGCGTGTGTGTTGTCGTGACTGTTGTTTAAGACTTTAGTTGTTTGTGTTTACTTCGTTCAGTCTCTGGTGTTGGCGCTGGTTCACGCACACACGCGCCTGCTTGCCGAGTCTCCTTCCAACAACTCGTCCGTCTCGGCTGTGGATCTGCCCAGTCCCGACATGGACACACACACACCCATGACCAGGTAGAGCTCGGCATTAAGATGCGTATTATCTCCTATTAGATTTAACATTACATTAGAATCAGTGGCGTTTATCTTTCTTTCTCTCTCTCTCTCTCTCTCCATCTCTCTCTTTTTCCTCTCTCTTTCTGTCTCCCTGTCTGTCTCTCACTCTTTTCTCTCTCTCTCTCTTTTTCCTCTCTTTTCTCTCTCTCTCTCTCTCTTTTGTCTCCCTGTGTCTCTTGCTTTGTCTCTCTCTTTTCTCTCTCTTTCTGTCTCCCTGTCTGTCTCTCTCTCTCTCTTTATCTCTCTCTTTATCGCTCTCTCTCTTTTTTGTCTCTCTGACTGTCTCTCTCTCTCTTTTTCCTCCCTCTCTTTCTGTCTCCCTATCTGTCTCTCTCTCTCTCTCTCTCTCTCTCTCTCTGTTCATCTCTCTGTCTCGCTCTCTTTTCTCTCTTTTTTTTCCCTCTCTCTCTCTCTTTTTCCTCTCTTTTGTCTCCCTGTCTGTCTCTCTTTTTTTTTTCTCTCTTTCTGTCTCCCTGTCTCTCTCGCTCTCTCTCTTTCTGTCTGTCTCTCTCTCTTTGTTTCTCTCTCTCTCTTTCCTCCCTCTCTTTCTGTCTCCCTATCTGTCTCTCGCTCGCTCTCTCTGTTCATCTCTTTTGTCTGCCTGTCTCTCTTTTTTCTCTCTCTTTTTCCTCTCTCTCTTTCTGTATTCCTGTCTGTCTCGCTCTCTCTCTTTTGTCTCTTTCTGTCTGTGTCTCTCTCTCTTTTGTCTCTTTCTGTCTGTGTCTCTCTCTCTTTCGTCTCTCTCTTCATCTCTGTCTCGCTCTCTTTTGTCTCCCTGTCTGTCTCTCTGTCTCTCTCTGTAGCTTGGACATGGAGCAGGTCATCACTCTGTCTCTGGCTCTGTTGCTGGCTGTGAAGTACGTCTTCTTCGAGCAGGCGGAGACCGAGTCCTCGCTGTCCATCAGAGCCCCGCAGACCTTCCTGTCCAATAGGAAAGCAGGAGAGGAGTGCTGTAGGTGGGACGCCACGTTACCCAGAATCCCACACACGGCGAACGCCAGCACGAGTTCGACACCGCTGTCTGTTCCAGACACGACGGGTAGACTGACCTTCTGTCTCTATCTTTCTTTCGTCTCTGTAATTGTTGTCCAAACACGGAGAGACAGTAGTTATTTATTTATTTGTTTATTTAATCTTTCGTTAGATAAAGAGTCTCGACAGCAGGCCGTGTTTTCGGGACAGTCGTGTCCTTCTGCTCAGAGACGCACGTCAGAGGACGCGACCGAGGAGAGAGAAACACGGACTCCGTCTCGTCCTCTAAACGAGTGCCTGAGCGTCCTGAGAGACCTGCAGGTGCAACAACACACACACACACACACACACACACACTCACCAAGTGCTTTCACTTCACTTTTAACATAAGAATATTTAAGGGAAACACACTTCTTCTACTACACTTAAGTTCTATTTGTAGTATAAACCTGTGTGTGTGTGTGTGTGTGTGTGTGTGTGTGTGTGTGTGTGTGTGTGTGTGTGTGTGCGCGCAGCAAGGTCCACGGTGCCTGAGTAACGCAGAGATAATAGCGCTGGTGGAGAACAAGAGAATTCTGGGATACCGCCTAGAGTCGGAGCTGGAGACTCCAGAGAGGGGCGTGGCTATCAGGAGGGAGATGTTGGCGAGTAAGTTGCCCCGCCCCTCAGCCCTGGAGAACCTCCCCTACGCAGGCTACGACTACTCCAAGGTACACATCCAGCCGTTTACTTGTTTGTTTGTTTGTTTTAATGTTCCATCAGTTTAATCCGATGCTGGATAACACAGTAACTCGCTTGTCGTCTCATCGTCAGGTGATGGGCACGAACTGTGAGAATGTGATTGGCTACGTGCCCATGCCTGTGGGCGTGGCTGGGCCTCTGCTATTGGACGGGAAGGAGTTTCACGTTCCCATGGCGACGACGGAGGGGTGTTTGGTAGCCAGCACCAACCGAGGCTGCAGGGCCATCACTGTGAGAGTCTTTATTTTTAATTTATTTTGCTTGTTCTTTTTTTATCCAACTTTAATTTCCTTTTATCCCATCATTGCATTCTTGAATTTAGTTCTTTCTTCATGTAATGTGTTCTCTCTGTAGCTCGCGGGTGGAGCGAGTGGGCGTGTCCTGGCGGACGGTATGACCCGGGGTCCGGTTGTTCAGCTGCCGTCAGCGTGTAAAGCCGCAGAAGTGAAGTCCTGGCTGGAGAGCTGCGACGGATTCAGTGCCCTTAAACAGACCTTCGACAAAACCAGCAGGTCAGAGACCGACGCGCTCAGGACTGTAGTGATGAGACGTTTGAATCATTTTAGTGACTCGGTTCTTTGAATCTGATTTATCCAAATAAACAAATAGTTTTTTTTGAGTCATTTAGATCATTTATTATAATAAACAGAATGAGCAGCTCCCCTCTTATATCTTCTAGTCTGAGTCGTTCGTTCTTTTGAATCTATTGCACCGCATAGTGTCTATGGGAGTCACGTGACAAATGAACGAACGACTCGGAGTAGACGAGTCATTAAGAAAGAATCGTTTAATTCTGTTTCCTGTACGTAACCTACGGAGACTCTCCGAGACGACTCGTTCTTCTGAGTCACGTTAAAGACTCGGTTAAAAAGAACGAATCTTCGCAACTTCTACAGTCTCTCCTCCTTCAGTATTCCATTCAGTTCCTCATACCGTCTCACCCGCATTATCCCTCAACAACGTCTTCAGTATCTCCAATTAATCTATTCCGGTATCTTCCGCTGTATCCCTTTTAATATCAACAAACAGCCTTCAGTATCTGTCCAGTGTTCTTTTATTTGTAGCACAGTGTCTTTGTGTGTTTTTAGCGGTGATAAAATTTTCTTTGAAGTTCTGTTCTAATTTGCCGTCTGTCTCTCTCCGTGTGTGTCGTAGGTTTGCTCGGCTCGACCGGATGCAGGTCTGTCTGGCTGGCAGGACCCTCTACATCCGCTTCCAGTCTCAGACCGGTGACGCCATGGGCATGAACATGCTGTCTAAGGTGTGTGTGTGTCTGTACATCTGTCTGTGTAATAACTCTGTAATATCATTAACACACTAACGACTCCTGTTCGTGTGTGTGTGTGTGTAGGGTACAGACGAGGCGCTCCGCAGGCTGCAAGAACAGTTTCCCGAGCTGCGCGTGTTAGCAGTCAGTGGGAACTACTGCACCGACAAAAAACCCGCAGCCGTCAACTGGATCAACGGCCGAGGGAAATCCACCGTGTGCGAGGCCACGATCCCGGCTAAAGTGGTGCGAGAGGTAAGTTAGGGCGAGAGGACGAGCGCGGCTAGGTCTGACCTCGGGGTGTTTACGGTAAGAGCAGATCTGACAAGTCTCATGCGGCTCCATGGCGCCCTCTAGGTGCTGAAGACGAGCAGTGCGGCTGTGGTGGAGTTGAACATCAGTAAGAACCTGGTGGGGTCGGCGATGGCGGGCAGCGTAGGCGGCTTCAACGCGCAGGCCGCTAACATCGTGGCAGCGGTTTACATCGCGTGTGGACAGGTGAGCGTGGGAAAGGAATTGTTACCGGACTTTATGATCAATGCAGTGAGATTAATCACTGTGTGTGTGTGTAGGACCCAGGTCAGACCGTAGGCAGCAGTAACTGTATCACTCTGATGGAGGCTGTCGGTCCTGACAAAGATGATCTGTATATTTCCTGCACGATGCCGTCTATAGAGCTGGGCACCATTGGAGGGGGCACAAACTTACCACCACAGCAAGCCTGTTTGCAGGTTTGTTTCGCCATTTTTATTTTGTTTTCCTGTTTTAGGGGTGTGGCTTAAGTTATTTATTGTGTGACAATAAAAAAAAGGCATGGTTATTTAGTAATTCCAAATTAAAATTGTGTGTGTGTGTGTGTGTGTGTGTGTGTGTGTGTGTGTGTGTGTGTAGATGCTGGGCGTCCAGGGTGCGAGTGAAGACCGTCCCGGGGAGAACTCGCGAACTTTAGCGCAGGTGGTGTGCGCGGCGGTGATGGCGGGAGAGCTCTCGCTCATGGCCGCTCTCGCTGCTGGACACCTCGTTAAGAGTCACATGACCATGAACAGGTACAAACGAGTGCGTTTTGCTGTTAATTACTACAAACCGCACTCTGTGTGTCTCAGTAATCAATTGTCTTTCCAATTTTTCCTTCCCGCTCCACCAGATCCAAACTGAACCTTGCAGAAATGGGCAAATCAACAACGAAGGATCCCTCCTGATGGTGCATTCTGGGACGCGAGAGTCTACGCTAGCTACATTTATAAAAGACTGATGATAAAAAGAGACTCGACTCTCAGGACGCTTATTCGCGTTTTTATTTTAAAAGTCAGCAGAAGCATGCAAGCAAAACATGGAGAGAGAAATCCTTCAGTTTGGGCTTCTGGAGCAGCTTTGCACTAACGATGAATGTCTGTATGCGCGAACAGCGAAGTATTGTGAAGCACTGTGATGGTATTATCCAGCGTCGGGACGGCGGACGTTTGTTTTAATCCAGGTTTAAAGGACGACGATGAAAGCTGTGGTTAACTGTGACGGTCGCATCATTACTACAAGCCAACTCTTTGGTACACTAAATTCCGAGTGGGTGTGTGTGAGAACCTGCTAACAGTCAAAGAGTGACATTAAAGTGTGTTTAATTCACTGGATCATGAAGAAAACGACAGAAAACACGCTGGAACTATAACAAGTATCCGTTTACAGTTACGTTTACGCGGCTGTAACGTTCTGTCTGTTACCCGTGTCTTTTTTTTTTTTTTTTCCCCCCCCTTTCTTTTGATCTTTAACCACACACACACACACACAGGGACAAGTTCTGTCAGCTAAACAGTGAAGCCGCTCGGTTTCATTAACCATGTTCAGTTTTTATTTATTAATTTAAATTCAACTGTGGCTGTATTTTACTTTTATAAAATTATGAGGGGGGAAAAAAATTTAAATAAAGAGTGCAGTGCTGTTACACGGGTCTGATGCAAAGTGAACTGTTTTTAAATCCATGTTTGGATTTATTTCATTTTAGGATCACTTTGGCAATTTTCAAACATAACGGGGAATTTTATTAATAATTATTTTTTTATATGTCCAAAAATCAATGGCAGCGAGTGCCAATACTTATGGCACAATGGCTGTGATGTAAAAAGCATAGTTCTGAGTTATATGAGAATGTTTAGGTTAATACAAAATACTCTTATTATTACTACAGTAATGTTATTGTGAGTAAATCAAAAGTTTTTACATCACAAAATATCGGCCAATCAGAATCCAGTATGCAAATGAGAGCAAAACAATCTGTTTTCCAGGTGTATTTTTAAAAGATCATATTTATATAGCCAGCAGATGACACGCTGTAGTGTAGTAAGATGTCTGTTTAAATGTTTTGACCCCCCCCCCCCCTCCCCCATTCACTACACACACACAGTTAGTGTAACGATTTTATTTACAGGAACATCTGTTTTATTCCATCTCCATTACATTCAGTGCAAATGCAACAAATAGCAAACTGTCCTGGGATTCAGCACGTACTCTCTCTCTCTGTCTCACACACACACACACATTTTATTTTATGGGGCGCAAGACTCCACTCCTGATTGGCTGTTTCCTGTCGCAGCACCGCAACCTCCTACCCCCCCCCCCCCGGCCGCTTCATGTACAAGCGGATTGTACGTCACGTGCTTATCGAATCGAACGGATTCTTTTTAAAAGGTAATGAAACAACCGAGTGGGAAGGAGTTGAGCCACGCTACTGAAGGAGGCCAATGTTTTCCTCAACATCCATCATTAACAATCCTCTGCCTCTTAAAGAGCAAGCGTTAGAAAGCTGAACGTCAGGGTTGTACGTGTAAGCTGTGTTTTCAGTACATCGGTGTAAGATTTACACGGAAGTATTGAGGGGACGCAATAAATCGTCCAAAAAAAATTTATCTATTTCACTTTTACATTGATTTTGAGGTGTTTTTTTGGTGTTTCTGTTCAAACTGAGGACAAGAACGATGAATGCTCCTTTTTTTTATTCGAAAGACCGTTTGCAAGAGTGACGACACATGAAATCTGAAATTCCCCCCCAAAAAATAATAAAGTAGACTCACTGATACTAAGCAACTGACGAACTTCTTCGAATCGCATTAATTACTGCGAGCTGTGATTTTATACGTGAATTACGTGAACGTGTTTTTTCCCAGCGGAGAGATTTGTTTGTCACTGAACGCAAATGCTGTGAAGTTGTTCTTTTGCCTGGCACAAACAACAACAAACCTAAACAAATCGTCATGATGTCATCACTGAAGGACTCGTGTCCTTGTTTCCAGATCGGATTTTGTGTGATTAGATTAGACTGAGGCACTTCAGTAGTGATGCAGGCGTACGTCGGATACCCGGATCATCCTGACCCACACACACACACACACTCAAACAAGATCTGTTAAATCAGTACTTTTTGTTTGGATACACACACTCACACCCATACACTCGTCTCCCTCGTTTCTAAGGCATGAGGAGTTGGATGAATCACGCAAAAAGCCTCGGCTGACTGCAATCCCACGCACGTGAAGCGATAATTAGAAATTATATACAAGAAATCGTGATGTAAAGAGGAGTTTCCTCGTCGAATTAAAAAAAGATCCCGTTTTGTCTACCGATTCTTAATTGTGCTACAGAACGACGGCCTCCGTGACCCCGGCGTACACAAGTACAACTAAAAACACATTTTAGGTTTCAAGAGACAAAATTTAACACCAAAAAGTAAACAAAAACATACATACAATCTCCTCTTCAGCACCAGTGTCCGGGCTTCATCAAAGAGATCGAGACGAAAAGGCAAAGTTCATGAGTCAGGCTGACGTTCGTAGGTCATAGGTCATGGCCAGCCCTCTTAGAGTTCATTTTACAAACGCTGGGGATGGTTAAACGTCTGATCCAGGTGTGTGTGGGTTTTTTTTTTCTTCTATTTTAAATTAGCAGCATGAGGGGGGAGACGGGAGACAGAGAGACAGAGCAGTGAAGTCTGCGATCAATCAATGAAGTGCAGGAAAAAAAAAAAAAACGTAAACCCGATATTATCTGTTCTTCTGCACCTTGGCTCCGTTAAATAAACATTTTCTATAAATCTCACTTACTTACATACAGACATTATGTTTTAATAGCAATATAGATTTCTCTGCGGAAAGTACGGGACGGACGCCGAGACTCGTCCGCGCAGACGGGAGTTAAAGCCTTGGGGCCGCGTAAAGCCTACGGGACGTCTATACTGAGGACCGATGCAGGGAATCGTGGGTAATGTGGGTTTGTTTCAGGTAGCAGCTGAGGAGGAGGAGGAGGAGGAAGGGTTGCAGTGAGGGGAACCTCCTCTGGGCCGCTGTAGCTGGGAGTGTCGACAGGGGGCGCTGTACACCGACCATCTGTACATGAAAACACACCGTGTTACACACTGATAAAAACATAAAAATGTGGAGCTTCAATCATCCATCTATCCATCTTACAGTTTTTTATCTTTTGTTTTTTTTGCTTTGATGAACAAAACTGTACATTTGGACCGTAATAATTTTTACTATCATTAATTAGAGAGAGAGAGAGAAAATGTTCTGGTAGAATGTTCTGGAAGAATTACCTGGGCTGTTAGAAGAGGATGGTTTTGCCAGCAGTTTTTTCCTGCACGTAGGAGGTGAAGCGCTTCAGGAACTTGGGGTACTCTCGCTTCGCTACGGCTCTGAGGACGGACGCAGGGGCCCAGCCACCGGGGTTTACTGAACCACAGCACGATATTCACAACACGAAATAATAAACAACTCTACATTATTATTATTATTATTATTATTACTATAACAATCTATGTGATATGAAGTAACTGACCGTTGGCCACGTATGTGATTTTACACAGAACGTTGTCTCTGCTGATCTCCTTGTTGCCCTCTGGTGGACTGACCAGCGTCTGGCAGATCATGGCGATGTTGATTTTGGCTCGGACACACCTGCCGCTCGGCTGCAACGAACAAAAGTCAGAATTTATAGTGAGGAAAAAGTGAGGGAGAGAACATCAGGAGAGCGGCTCAGTCACACAGCAGCACTGTCCAGTTCTCATCAACCCCCAACACATCGTCCCCGTAACACATCGTCCCCCAGCCCATCGTCCCCGTAACCCATCGTCCCCGTAACCCATCGTCCCCGTAACACATCGTCCCCGTAACACATCGTCCCCCAGCCCATCGTCCCCGTAACACATCGTCCCCGTAACACATCGTCCCCGTAACACATCGTCCCCGTAACACATCGTCCCCCAGCCCATCGTCCCCCAGCCCATCGTCCCCCAGCCCATCGTCCCCGTAACACATCGTCCCCCAGGATGTTTTATGGGAAAAAAGAGAAAGAAAGAAGGAATTAAAGTAAAAGTAAAATAATTTTTAAAAAATGGGTAGGAAGAAAATGGTGGACAAGAAAGCAAAAGAAAACGCAATGACTAAAAAGAAATTAAAGAAAAAGAACTGAGTAGAAAAGAAAGAAAGAACCAAAGTAATAAAGCAAGCAAGAAGAGAAAAAGAGAGTAAGACTGAAAGAAAAAACCAAAAAGTTGAAAAAAAAAGGGAGAAAAACATGAAAGAATTAAATGAGAAAGAAAAAAAGGCAAGAAATACATTAAGAATAAAGTAAGAAAGAAGGATAGAAGGCAAGAAATGAAAGAGAAAAAGAAAAAATTAACTGAGGAAGAAGAGAAGTATTGAAAAGAAAAAAGGAAATGAGGAGGAAAAAAGTGATAATGCAAGAAAAAAAAAAAATAAAAAAAAAAAAAGAACACGAGCAAGAAGAAAGACTGAGCAAGGAAGAAGAAAAAAAATTATTGGAAAAAAAAAAAAAAAAAAAAAAAAAAAAAAAGCACACACACACACACACACACACACACACACACACGTGTTCTTTCGTACCTGTGCGTTGTCGTGCTCCACAGAGAAGTTGCAGACGATCCAGGTGTCGGGGTCGTTCTCGTTGCTGGCCATGATTTTGCGGATGGCCGACAGGTACAGCACGTCCCTCTGTGACGCAGGCCACACCCTCTGCAGGACATGAACCAATCAGCAGGTGAGAATCGCTCCGAGTCACTAACAGTTACACACTGCTGCGCGGAGCGTCAGCCTCTCACCTTGTGTGTCTGGTAGATGATGATGGCGTTATCCGACAGCGTCTCCACCACGTTGAAGTTCTCGACAGTAGCTGAGGATAAACCGAGAGAGAGACACGGATTTAAAATAGAATTCTAATAAAAAAACAAAAACCTGCACTAAAACAGACTCAGTGGTGGTTATTTTAATATGTATAGCGGCGTCTCGTGTATTTCTCTTCACGTTCATAACGCAGAACTACAGCTCGTCAAGTCAGGGAGGAAGACAAGCATGAGAGGAAGAAGGAAAGAATTAAAAGGAAAGAAAGAAAGAAAGATGGCGAGCAAACAGTTTTAAGAAAAAATTTTAAAAAAGTGCTATACAAATAAAATTTACTTGAATACAAAGAAGAAAATGAGCAGGAAGGAAAGAAGAAAAGTACAGAACAAAAGCAAAGAAAGTTAGAGTGTAGTAAGAAAGAAAAAGAAAAAATAAGAAAGTGAGTGGATAAGCAAGAAGGGAAGTGAGGAAATGGTGGAAGAACGTAAAAAAGCAAAAAAGAAATGAAAGGAAGAAGACGGAAGGAAAGAAAGTGTACAAGAAAAACGAAGTGAGTAGGAAGGACAAAAGAGAAGTACGGCACAAGGGAGGGAAAGAAGGGAAGAAAGTTATGATGTAGTAAGAAATAAAAAGGAAGCACAAAAGAAAACATAAGGTGGTGAGTGTATTAGAAAGAAGGGTAGTGAGGAAAGAGGACAAGAAATAAAAAAGCAACAAAAAAAAAGAATGAAAAGAGAAAAGTTGGGGGGGGAAAGACGAGAAGCAAAAAGAGGAAGAGAGCAAGGAAAGAAGTGAGTAGGGAAGGAAACATGGAATAAAAAAAGAAAGAAAGCAAGAAAAGAGAGAGAGAGAGAGAGAGAGAGAGGGAGAGAGAGAGAGAGAGAGAGGGGGGACTCACTTTCCCAGTCGTTACGGACTTCTGTATCCCAGAAGTAATGGCACACCTCGTGACCTGTGACCCCTTTGACTGCGTGCGTGGCTTTCAGAGGATCCAACACGATGCCGTTCTCTTCAACCTCTCTCCTGTACACCTACACACACACACACACACACACACCTTTATTGATTTTCCACAGAGTAGTGCTGGTGATGCTCCCATGCAGACAAAATAAAACCTAGAGGTATACTCACATTTTAAAACTAAAAGAAATGTATATATTTTATCCTCATGAGGACCAGCCGAATGTCCCCACAATATTATTCACGTCTGGACATTCAGTTCACATCAAACAATGTAACGTGAGGTTATATTTTGATCAGGGTTCATCTTTCACCACTTAAAATCGAAGATCATTAAGATCTCATTAACGCTGGTTTCTAAACCCTCCTCACCTTCATCTCTCCTTCCTCGACCACCAGCTGCCAGTTCGCATCTCCACCCACATCCTGCAGTGAGTAGGTCATGTGACTCTGGACCATCTCCTCCACCTGTCCGAAACACGGGGAGACAGAAAGGACAGAAGTGTAAGTGTCGACCACACCCTCCGTAATGACCAACCAGAATACAACATCAAACAGCTGTGGTGGGAAAAGAGAGCATGAAGATATCTGAAGCAAGATTTTTTTTTTTAATAATGTGCTCACGCTCATAAAAGTGAATTATAAAGATATAAAGACGTGTTTAATTTTTAAGACTGGTGTCATGCCATGCTGTGAGTGAAGCTAGGGGGCGCTGTTACCTCGGCACTGAATCTGTGCTCATGATGACGAGCAGGACTGAGCACTACGTCACAGGACAGAGGGGAGGAGGAGGAGGAGGAGGAAGAGGAGGAGGAGGAGGAGGAGGGTGGAGTGGGGGGCTGGAGCACACAGACAGGATGGAGAGAAAGTGAGAAGATCGACAATGAGTAGCTGTGGAATGGACTGAGGCAGGACTGAGACTCGAGTACACAAGAGGAGATCAGGATCAGGAAAGAGAAACGTCACCACGCCGTTCCTTCACAGCAGAGGGACTCACCTTCTCTGCGAATCGGTGTGTGCCGATGGTGGAGTAGACGTCTACGGAAGGCATCGGGCTCGGCCTCTGTATCCGACACTTTTCTGTCTGAGTCTAGAGAAGAAGAAAAAAACACCACAGAGTCACAAACATGACATCAAACTGCGGCTGAGTGCTGCACATGTACAGGGCACAAACAAAGTGACGGGAAGAAGAGAGAAAGAAGTGTGTCAGGAAAAAAAAAAAAAAAAAAAAGGATGGCAAGGGAAAGCAAAGCAAGAAAGAAAGATGTCAGACAAGGGAAAGCAAGAATGAAAACCACAAATCAAGAATTAAAGGAAGCCAGAAGAACGAAGGAAGGAAAGAAATGGGAGTAACACAAGTGAAGTGCAAGAAAACAAGCAAGAAAAAAAAAAAAGGAAAAATAAAGAAACAAAAAAGAAAGAAAAGGTAAGGAAGGGGGGAAAAACAGGAAGAATAAGGAACTATGAAAGAAAAGTAAGAAAGAAAAAAAGAAATAGAAAGAACGTAGTGAGTAAGAATGAAAGAAGGTAAGAAATAAGAGAGAAAGAAGTGTGTAAGGAAAAAAAGTATGGCAAGGAAAAGCAAAGCAAGAAAGAAGCGAAAAAAAAAGAAATATGTAAGACAAGGGAAAGCAAGAATGAAAGCCAGAAATCAAGAAAGGAAAAAAAAGAATTAAAGGAAGCCAGAAGAAGGAAAGAAAAGAAAGTAACACAAGGGAAGTGCAAGAAAACAAGCAAGAAAAAAGGAACAAAACAACAAAAAAAAACTATAAAGAAAACGGAAGAAAGCATGAAAAATAAAGAAACTAAGAAATAAACAAAAAGAAACAAGCAAGAAAGAAAATGGAAGAATAAGTAAGCAAGCAAAAAAAGAAAGAAAAAAAAACAAATATAAAGAAAGAAGTGAGTTGGAATGAAAGAAGGGAAGGGAATGTAAAGGGAATGTAAAAAAGGTAGGTAGGAAAAATTAGTGGATATAAGAATGAAAAATGGCAAGAAAGGAAAGCGAGAAGAAAAGAAAGAAGGAAAGTAAGCAGCCACCGTCACTGTAGATATTAATGTAAATAATACGACCCTGGAGTTTGATGATGTACAATAAAACATCGAGAGAACAACAGACTCGTAGCCAGAGCAGGTTATTAGCCACTAGACAGATGTGCCCCCTGTTCCCCCTGATAATGCTGCCATGCAGAACCCCCCCCCCCCTCCCCCCCCACACACACACACACACTTTCACTGTAACACAATGTAAACCTAACTCACAATAGCTGCAGGAGACAAACACCCCCCGCCCCCCCCCGCCCCGCCCCGCCCCGCCCCACTGATGTGCTTCTGAGAAATGAAACGTGCTATTTGGGATGACGGAGGACGAGGAACTGTTTAAAGATTTAAATCCCAGCATACAGGCAGCGTTTTAAACCTCACCACTCCAAAACCACAGGCGCTAAACTAGCTGCATTAGCCGTGAGCTTAGCAAAGCCGCGGTTTGTCCAGTTAATGGGATATTTCTGCCCAGATGCTGAACGTGGAGATCTGTGCAGGAACAACGACATCACCAGCTGTCTGGATGGAGGTTTATTCATCAGCACAGTCGATGACGTCATGTCATGACCTTTACAGCTGCTTCAAACAAAGTGTTAACATGAGCTAACTTCAAAAGACTGAATAGCGACATTGGTGACGATTTTTCGGTTTAAACCAGACAAAGTTTCATCTGTACGAGCAGAACGTTACAACATAAACCCCTTCAGTGAAACACACACACACACACACACCTGTTCCTCTATTTTGTCTTGTCTATCCAGAGCGGCTTCCACGGCATCGAAGAACTCATCCTCGTTTATCAGACTGTTCGGGCCCTCCTGAGGGTCAGAGAGAGAGATTTAGGACTCACAGGAACACATTAAAAACATATCACAGTGTAAGGAAAAAGAATAAACAGAGGGCGCCTTCCCAAAATTAGCTTTTTATTCATTTCTATTTATTCAGATTGATTTCCCAAAAAAAAAAAAAAAAAAAAAAAAAGTGAGGAGGTGAAACATTCAATGCTTTTTTTTCCCCTTATTCCTCATTTTTTTAAATGAGCCAATTATTCCCCCCTAATGTGACCTCATATAAGAAGATCCGCCCTCTCCTGGCATCATGGCTCAGGAATGTAAGTGACAGGCCTCTTAATGTGACATCACCCCCCCACCCCACCCTCCCACCAACCTGATCATGAAATAAAGGGAATTTTATAGTAGTAAAAGATGCATAAATTATCTGAGGTGTTCCATTAACACACACACACAATTATTATTATTATTATTAATAATAATAATAACTATTAGTCGGTACATATTAATTTTTGTGATGCTTAACATAATAACAAGATACATAATGATGTATGATACAGAACATAATTCATCATGTCAGACCAAAGACGAAATCCGACTAAGTTCTGTCAAATCAGGAGACGCAAAGCAGAAATTATTTCATAAAAAAGGCATAACAGTTCAAATATTATATTATAATACTAGTGTTAAAATATAACCTTACTGGTTAGGCATGAAGGGGGGGGGGGGGTTTATTCCAGAGTTCCATAAATAAAAAACCCACCTCATAATCCGGGCCTCCGAAATGAGCTTTCTTCGTCAGCTCAGTCAACGCCGTCTTATAGGCCTCCTCCACCCTCCTCCTTTTCTCCGTCTCCTACAGCCAGACAGGGAGAGCGAACGATTGAGAACGAGTGGAATGAAGCAGAGAAATGGAAGAAGAAAAAAATAAATAAATAAAAGTGTCCGTGGGAGTGTGAGAGAGAGCCCGAGTCGCTTTTCGGTTTTCTCATCTCACGAGTTTCAGAGTTGAAACGTCACCTTGATGCTTTAGAACGTCCCGTTATTACAAACATGAAAGAAAAAAAAAACTCATCTAAATCATCATCAATCATCTGTACACGTGTAACGCGCAGCCGGAGCCGAATCAGTGGCGTCTATACGACATTAATTACTCTGCGATATTCACTCTTCTACATAATCCACAGACGACACCCTCTCGACATGAGACGCGGCGGTTTGTGTATATACACGGCGAGCTGATTTAAATCCTTCATTTCAGTCACTGGGGAGACTTTAAATCTTCCATCGTGCCTCGAGTAAGCTGGAGCTTATTGCGTTTATGTTAAGACGAGCGAGTGCACAGATACGAAGCTGCGGTACTTCATCACTATAGGGGACCTTTTCCTATTATATTATGCGAATATTCTTTTTAGTCATTTGTAGACGCCGAGTTGGATTGTGAGGACATCGTGACATTCCTCCTACTGTGACATCATACAGGAAGAGCCCCTCCCCCCCCCCTGGTCGTGAAATGAAAGGAGTTTGAAGAGAGGCTAGATATGATGTCACAGCTCCAGGAACTGGGGACAGAACGCGAAAAAAAAAAAAAAAAAAAAAACTTTTTCCATATGGCCCTTAAATCTTCAAAGCCGATTTAAACCTTTTTGGATTTCTGAAACACAGCGTCATCATGTTACACTATTGTGTGACTCGGGCGTGACGTTTGTCCCGGTTCTGGAAGCTGCGCGAGGTCGTACGGCGACACTCCACATAACGACTCCTCCTGTTGTCTTGTCGCCGTGGACACTCGCCTTATTGTTTTACAGCAAACAGAGCAACGCTGGGTTTTACGTCCTCGATGTGAATTATTCAGATCAGGAGCCTGAGACGAGGCATTGTCCTGTGCAGAGCGATGGCGTGGTGGTGGAGGTGTGAATCACGGTGGACTGAAGACCAGAGACTGAAATCTGAAGCCTTAATTGATGGAGTCGCTCGTTAAACATCAAAGAATTCTTTGATTTCTACCTGGAGCTCCGTATGTTCTTGTGGAGTTCCTGTGCGTTCTGTGACTTCCTCTCAGAAACATGCCCTTATGTGAGACAGCGTTTTTGACCATGTGTGTGTGTGTGTGTGTGTGTGTGTCATCAGGTAAAGCTTTACCTTATCCAGTCTCCTCTGCCAGCTGTCCTCCCTCTTCACCATCAGGTCGATGCAGTGTGAGAGCGTGGCCAGGATTCCCGCTGTAGTGGCTTTAAACGTGATGGCCTCGCCTTTAAAATCGATCCCGTTCAGGCCCTTGGTGCTCAGAGACTGGACCACTACGGGGAGACAAACAGGAGCGATATCGATTTAATAAATGCGTAAAATCCTAGCAGTTTATCATCTTAAAAAATAAAAATAAATAAAATAAATCCTCTCCTAAAACCCCGGAGAGGAATCCGAATCAGTCTCGAACCCTCATCCGCTTCGGACCGACCGACCGACCGACCGCGCTCACGCTGACGATATGTTGGTAGTAAAGCCATAGTGGGCGGAGCTAATTTCCAGGCCAGAAGATGAAAGAATATTACTACTAGAAAACACCTACTGCACGGTAATGAGGCAAATCAAAGTGTTTAAAAAAACATATTTGAAATTAGTTAAAGATTGTAAATCTGTAAGAACTGTACGGAAAAAAACTAAAACAAAGGGTACGTTTAAAGCTAGAGCACGCACGCGCACACACACTAAATAATCGAGCGAAGCCCAGAACAAGGACGTTCTTTCACACGATTTAAAAGTTCAATAAAAAGTAAAACTCACGCTTCTCTTTGCTGCCGTTGTGATTGTGCAGGAATTCACCGTCGGTGCGAGTGGTCGGGAAATCGTCTTCATCGTCCTCCACGACTGGATGTGATGAAAAACACACACACACACAATTATTATGAACCCGTAGACCTCAGTGGAAGTGGCAGGCACTGCCTAGAGCTGCCAGTACATCAGGTCCTAGAGTGAGGCAGCAAGTGGCATAGAACACAGCATGACAATGGAGCTGCTCATACTCCAGAGAGAGAGAGAGAGAGAGAGAGAGAGAGAGAGAGAGAGAGAGGGAGGAAGAATGGAAGGAGAGGCGAGAAGGAAAGAATGAAGATAATGAGAGAGAAGGAAAGGGACAGAGTAAGAGATGGCGAGGGGGAGGACTGAATGGACAAAAGAACTAACTGATTGTGTGTGTGTGTGTGTGTGTGTGTGTGTGTGTGTGTGTGTGTGTGTGTGTGTGTGTGTGTGTGTGTATATGGAGAGAGAGAAGCAAGTGAAAGAGAGCAGAAAGTAAGAGAGATGAGGAGGATGTTTCAATATGGAACAGAGATCACCTGCGGACTTACTGGAATCAGATTCAGCTCATAATAATAATAATAATAATAATAATAATAATAATGAGCTGAATCTGATTCCAGTAAATCTGCAGGTAATAATCTGATGATAATAATAATAATAATAATCTGATAACAATAATCAGATTATCATCATCATATTATTATTATTACCAGATTATTATATTCAGATCCTTATTATCAGATTATTAACAGATTATTATCTTCAGATTCAGATCCTTATTTTCAGATAATTATCAGATTATCTTCAGATTGAGATCTTTATTACCAGATTATCATCAGATTATCATCAGATTATCTTCAGATTCTTATTATCAGATTATTATCATCAGATTCAGATCTTTATTACCAGATTATCATCAAATTATTACCAGATTATTACCAGATTATCATCAAATTATTACCAGATTATTACCAGATTATCATCAAATTATTACCAGATTATTACCAGATTATCATCAGATTCAGATTATCAGATTATTATCATCAGATTCAGATCTTTATTACCAGATTATCTTCAGATTATTATCAGATTATCATCAGATTATTATTATCATCAGATTATCATCAGATTCAGATCTTTATTACCAGATTATCTTCAGATTCAACTGCTTATCATCGTCGTCCTCATAAAACTCTGCAGCTAATAAACTAATTGATCCGGTCGGGTGGAGTCTTTGTGCGTCACTCCGACCATAAGAAACGTATTTAGAGGTTTTAATCCTTTTATTCACTTTAGTTGCGAAGCTGTCGGATAAAGCAAAGATATAAAATTTTCGATTTGTAAATCTACTTTTTTTTTTTTTTCAGTTCAATAACTTAAAATTTTAACCAAAAATTTACTACTGAATCTGAATATTTAAAATGCTAATTACAGAACTGCAGAACTAATAGAATCACCACCACATTATCATGACGATATCGTATCGGATGGTGACGACCGATGATTCCCGTCCACTGTTCTGGAAAATGAACCGACACTTTTTCTGACCAATCAGAAACGAGGATTCGATCACTCACTCTTATCCCTCTGCAGCTCGTCTCTGGACACGGCGTCTGAGCAGGCGTCGAAATATTTCTGCAGCGTGTCCACCTGTCTGCACAGGATGTCTCTGAACGTCTCCATCTCGGCTAGTTTCTCACGCAGCCTGTGGCCCTTCTGCAACACACACACACACACACACACCATATAGATGTAGAGTGAGTGATATGATATCGACCTGGTGATCAGCTCATTTAATATTAAGTCGTTTTTAGTTTCTTTAGAGAAATATATAAACACAGAGACTTTGACGGTTTCTTAGCAATCCTTTATGTCGTGATCAGATATTTTTGTCCTAAGCAGTAAAGATCTCACAAGCAAGAAAGTTCGAGTGTGAACGAGAGGTCGGAGCTGAATGTGTGTGTGTGTGCGCGTGTGTGTGTGTTGCTTCTCACCTTGAAAGAGGAGGTGGAGGTGGCGGAGTAGCTGCTGGTCGCTGAGGTGAGAGAGAGCATGGAGCCATGTCTCCTCAAACTGGATTCAGAACCATACCCGGACTCGGCCTGGGGGTGGGTGTGTGTGTGTGTGTGTGTGTGTGTGTGTGTGTGTGTGTGTGTGTGTGTGTGTGTGTGTGTGTGTGTGTGTGTGTGTGTGTGAGAGAGAGAGAGAGAGAGAGAGAGAGATTTAATACCAAAAACACTGCTCTTGAGAAGGTTTTCTCCTGAGTAACAATGTGATTGACAGTCAGCATTAGGGAACACACACACCTGAGACGAGACAACAGACAGACAGAGCAAGATGAGACGAGACAAGGACGTCTCGCCTCTTACACCAACAACGCGGTGACGCAACTCGTGTCATGAGTTTATCGCGTCTGGAAAAAAGCCAGGTGAGGGTTTCCGACTCTCCACTCGATCTGGAGCTCCTGAGGCGTCGCTCGTAAAGGATTTCACGGACGTGCACGTGATGGTTTAAAAAAAATAAATGAATAAAATAAAAAAACCCTCGTACATCTCTCAGAATGTAATTAAAATCAGCCAGAACAACTCAATCGTTAAAAGGGCTTTCTGTGTTTGTTTGTTTTTCCCTCCTTCTGGTCTACAGCTTCGTGTTCAGACACACGCTGATCTCCGAGCAGATACAGTACACACACTTCTGAACTGCAGAGACCCTGAGCGACATATTCATGAGTCACGCTGCTGCTTAGCCACTAGAGGGCAGCAACATCCAAATAGCGTTCGGTCTGATCATCTACAGAGTTAACTGCAGTTCAAGCGCGGATCCTCCTGATGGACTCGACTCGCTCGTACAGATGTGGCGGCCAATCGGCTCGCTCGCACGGACACCGGGACATCAGGCCAGGACGAGAGAGAGGGGGAGACATGAAGACAGACAAGAGTGAAAGACGGAGAGAGAAAACTAGAACTGCACTGTTTAACTGAGGCCTACAATCAGTGTGTGTGAGCTCCATAAATCCCCCTCACACACACACACACACACAGAGAAAAAAAGTGTGATTTAATCTGAGACATCATGTGCAGCATTTTGTTGAGTGTGTGTGTGTGTGTGTGTGTGTGTGTGTGTGTGTGTGTGTGTGTGTGTGTGTGTGTGTGTGTGTGTGTGTGTGTGTGTGCGCGCATGCGGCGACACTTCCTTGAGGCTTCGCTCGACCATGTGACCTTCTTGACTCCTCATGTGATCTTAACACGACTCCTCAGTATCACACACACACACACACACACCTCTGTATTGGGAGCTGACACACAGTTACCTTCCAAATAACAAACCTACTGTATTAACTGGTAAAGCGTGTGTGTGTGTGTGTGTGTGTGTGTGTGTGTGTGTGTGTGTGTGAAAAGTGTGTGTGTCCCACCCTTCCTTTCTTACTCTGGCCTGTGTTTGCTTGTGTGTATCTGCAACTCTCACCAATGCGTGCGTGCGTGCGTGCGTGCGTGCGTGCGTGTGCGTGCGTGTGCGTGCAACAGTTACCAAGAAATTGAAAGGAATACTTGGGGTACATGTTTCCGTATGCATGGTTTACATTTGCAGGATGTGGCGTGTGTGTGTGTGTGTGTGTGTGTGTGTGTGTGTGTGTGTGTGAGTGAGAGAGAAACATATAGACAGACTAAGACAATAGAAATGTTGCCTCACATGACTATTAATCTAAACACTCCCCTGGCATACTGAGACCACACACACACACACACACACACACACCACTTACTTTCACACTATAAATGTGTGAGCGTGTGTAAAGATCACATCATTCGCACCTTTGAGACTCGAACAGAGAGCCGTCTATGGAGCAAACTGATCGCTGTGTCTGGCCCCGCCCACTCTGACTCAGCCCCGCCCCCTCTGTAGAGCTTTCAGCGACAGCACGAGGAGTCTGATCTCCTAAACCCATCCTGAGCAACGAGACACTGAAACCTCCGCTCCATAAAACCTTCATAACACGTTTAAAGCTCTGAATGAATTACATCATCTTTATTACATTCGTCTAATCGATAACTTACAAGTTATGAGATTTTTTTTATTCCCTCAGTAAGCGCTTTGAGGAAGATGTGGAAGATACACAGAGCGGAGTTACACGCGAGTCACTCGGAGTAGAGATTCGTGCAGTAACCAAGGTGGACTTTCTTTTCTTTATTTAATTTTTTTTAACCCCGTCTCTCTCCCTTGATTTCTGAGTAGACAGGCAAAAAAAAAACCTGCATATAAGACAAGAAATGTGCCGATTTCATCAAAAGAAAAATTTTTTTAAGTATTGCGTCACTAGATGATGGTCGACCGGGCCGCGACACACCAAAGCACGTCCTGAACTCGGAGTGGTAGTGTGGATGTAGTGATGTCGGACTCACCCTGTGCTGCTCGATGGAGTCGATCCACTGGTGACGGTGATCCGGGTCCAGAGCCCTCAGGTACCAGACGCTGTCATTAACACTGATATCCAACCTGCACTCATCAAACTCATGGGGCTGGAGAGAGCGAGACAGACAGACAGAGAGCGAGACAGCGAGACAGACAGACAGAGAGCGAGACAGACAGACAGAGAGCGAGACAGACAGCGAGACAGACAGAGAGCGAGACAGACAGCGAGACAGACAGACAGAGAGCGAGACAGACAGACAGAGAGCGAGACAGACAGCGAGACAGACAGAGAGCGAGACAGACAGCGAGACAGACAGAGAGCGAGACAGACAGCGAGACAGACAGAGAGCGAGACAGACAGCGAGACAGACAGAGAGCGAGACAGACAGCGAGACAGACAGAGAGCGAGACAGACAGACAGACAGACAGACAGACAGAGAGCGAGACAGACAGACAGACAGACAGACAGACAGACAGCGAGACAGACAGACAGACAGACAGACAGACAGCGAGACAGACAGACAGACAGACAGACAGACAGACAGCGAGACAGACAGACAGACAGACAGACAGAGAGCGAGACAGACAGACAGACAGACAGACAGACAGAGAGCGAGACAGACAGACAGACAGACAGCGAGACAGAGAGAGAAACAGAGAAATGAAGCATCAGTCTGAATTAGTTTGTACGTCTTTTCACTACTGTGTTATTAAAACAAGCCTAAAGTCGATCTTCACACTTACAGATTTAAAAATGGATTTTCTACACAATAGACTCCACAAAAAACTAAAATATATTATTACTTTATATATTAAAAGAAGATGCCATAAATTAAAGTTCTACATAATGTATATATCTGACAGAAATGTGCGAGAATGTGTGTGAGGTTTTCTGATGATGATGATGATGATGAAGCTCAACCCTTGTAGGAAACCGTCAAATCCGCACAGAACGATGAACAAATAAACACGTGTCTATAAGTTTGCCAGAATAACATTCAGTCTGCAGTCCGCGTCTGATGAAGGATTTTTGCTTTAGGAAAATAATTTAAATAAATACGGTTACAGTCGTAGCGAGAGCGTAAGAGCTAAAGTTAGTTTAACCTTATAATCGCTGTTGAGAATTTAACCAGTTAAAGAACTTTCTTCATTTTAATTTTCAGTATTTTATTTGCATTTATGTACAAAGGAAACTCAGCAAACACATTTGTAAATGCAGATTATCCGGCTCCGGCCACCCAAAGGAATATTACCAATACACAATTATCAATAAATAAATAAATTTTTATTAAATAGATTCAGGATGACACAAGACGGGAAGAAATTATGTCAGTGGGAGACCATCGGGGGAGAAACATAAAAACACAGGCTTGAATTTGCTCGTTAATTATTTAGATATTTTACAGGAGATTATTTTTAGTCCGATCGTCATCGAGAGGTTACGGTGATGCGTGGGAACGAGGCGGACGTGGCCGATGGTGAGGGTGGGAATGGAAAAACTGAAGAGGCTTAGGGTCAGGATGGGCAGCGGGAGCACAAACATCAGCTGAGCACAAACACGTCATGAATCGTCATCCCTACAGAACAGGTTTAAACCGGTACGCTACAGATGCAGAGTTTCTCTAAAATTCTTAACAATCGAATAACGAGCTCGGCTCCACTTTACCTGCGATTAAATTTACAATTTTACCTGCCAACGCTAGCCGACTTTGTAACAAGTGTCTATTGAACGCATAGAATCTGGACACGAGCGACTTCACATGACTTTTCATCAAGTTCTGACCGGCTCGACTTTATCTTGAGAAAATCAGATACTTCACTTTTAGGCAAGATAAATCCAGATCTAGATAAAATAGAGGATCAGGAGTAGAATAGCTGCACCGCATCACCAGAGGTCAACCTGTTACTTGTTTATTGTTGTCGTTTGCTAAAAGCGGAGGCGTGAAGGAACTGAGACTTCCTCTCCGGAGTGAAATCCTGGAGTGAGGCCAGCAGTCGGTCAGCACTAATGAGTCCCGTCATCTTCCAGGAAAAAATAATAGTAATAAAATCACACAGCTGATGAGTCATGAAGCTCACAGTAACGGCAAGGTTACAACTCCAGAGAGTGTGTGTGTGCGCGCATGTGTGTGAGATAAACTGAAACCACCCGACTCAGGATGAAAACTTTATCAAACACGACGGATATATTTTTCTAATAACTGAGAGTGAAATGTAAAAGCCCTTAAGTACTGAACTTCTAGACCTTCAGTACACACACACACACACACACGATGACAGAGAATGGGAAGAGGAAGCAAAGTTATCGGGGCATGAATCCAAATAAAACTCGATTTCTATTTCTAGAAACATGTACACGGGTGGCTCTGAAAAGGACAGAGGACGAGATGAAGACGAGGGAGACACCGATTGGTCGGGCACTTGTGCAGCACTGTGCAGGAGTCTTGGGCAGCGCATTATCTGTTATAAAAAAAGTTATTGTACATGTTTATCATGTCTGCATTAATGTGTACAAAACCGTTTACTATCTCCAAACATACATTAAAAATGCATATTTTAAATAAATCTATATGTTCGTTACAGAAGAATACAAGACGACCGGTTTTCCTGGACTAGACCAGTACTTTTTGACTTATAACTAAAATCTGGATCCAACACTACTGATTATTTTTAAGCAGCGACTTTTCACACCATATATATTTTTTTTCTTGTTGTAAAAATGTCGTCTTTGTTTGCTATGTTTAAGAGCATCTTTTATTATGGCAGCTTTTTTTGTTTCTTTTTTTCCAAAAAAGAAACTGTTTGCGCAGTACTGTAAGTAACTTAAACAGCTGTTAGGTTTTACTGAGCATGCTGGAGAATATCGCAGAGTTCTTCTGGTAACTTTGTCGCACTCGCTCCTTTCTATTTCTTGTGCAAAACATAGAATTTAGTTGTTTTTTTTTCCTTTTGTTTCGATCTGAAAATTGATCCGTTACATAATATGTTGCTTATAAATATTCTTCTGTAATGTTATTAGAGGCCAAGCACTATGATATCAGCACAATGACACACACACACACACACACAGGCCGCCGCCATACTAAACCATAGCGAAGGTGAGCAACGTCACAAATGTCCAAAGAGCGAGACGAGAGATAGAAAGGGACAATGTCTCTCCTTAAAGTGAGGTAATTGTGTTCACGTGTGCTACAGCAGCTATAAGCGGTTGTTCGGGAGAGGGAAAAAAAAAAAAGGAAAACGAGGATCTTCTCATGTGAGCAAAAGACCATAAAATGTCTGTAAATCGCTGTAGAAACACGGTGTCGTAAGCATTAAGCGTTCAGCGCAACTTTTTGCGTAATTTAACCTGCGTTAATTATTTTATTTAACAAACTAACTTGTGTGTTCTGGTTAATCATGCAGAGTTTAATTAAACGTGACTTCATTTCATGTTCACGCCCCAGGACTCGCTGTAACGGCTCAACCGGCTAGAAAACCTGAAACTGGCGCAAAAGAAGGAATGTGACCTTGAATGTAGGAAGTGATGACTCGCTCTCGGTCCTGCACATAACGTTCATCTATGGAGTTACGCAACGTCCTAAACCGCCCAGACAGCGTGTTAAATTAATGCGACATCTGTGAATGGTTTGGTTTTGTGGTTTTCAAATGCAGCCAGGCATCACAAGTACAAACGCCTGATGACACGCAAGTATAGTTTGACACAAAACAGACAAAAAGAAAAAAAAACCCTAAGAACGAACACTGAGGTCTGATACACAGCAAGTCTGCGGATTACAGGAGAAAACTGTGTCAGATTTAATACAGTTTGACAGGACGAGTGCAAGACAGACACTCAGACTAAACAAGTCTAACCTGACGAGCCAAAAAATAAATAAATAAATCTTTCAAGTCATTAAAGGTTAATTTAAAGTCACTTAATTTTAAGATCCGGATCCATTTTATTTCTGTATAAGACACTGTTTTTTAAAAATAATTTACGTAAACTTAGTTTCGAAAGATCGATTCACAAACAGCTGTATTTATTTCTGTATAAAACAAACATTTTATATTTATAGATTTCTTTTAAAATAAATATCACTTCTGAAGGGAAAAAAACTGCTCTTATCTTTAACAAAAATTTTTTTTTTCGAGATTATCAGGTTGTTGTTTTTTCTTTTCTTTTCTTTAAATTACAAGCTTTTGGTGCAATGCCGCTGCCACCTACTGGACTGGAGTGTGGCGAAGAAAGAAAAGGCAAAAACAAAATGTATTTATTTTTTTGGACATGACCAAAAATATATATATATATATTTAAAGAAATAAAAAATTAACATAATATAAAAAATAAAAAAAATTCCTAGAAAATGTCCTAGAAAATATTTACATTAAAAGGACTTGTTGTCATGTCATGTTATATAAATGTTTCTTAATTATGTCAATATGAATTATTATTATTATTATTATTATTATTATTATTAACAACAACAACACAACCATTCAGACATTAAAATGACGAGGGCTGCAACAACTAATCGATAAAATCGATAATTATCGATAATGAAATTCGTTGTCAACGAATGCCGTTATCGATTAGTTGGGCTGCTCACGTTATTGAGGCGCGCGACCACAAGATGCACAAATACACACAGATACACAGTCGCTCGCGCAATGGAGGTTACAGAACGTTTGCAGGAAAAAGCGCGCGCACCAAGTCCTCCAAGGTATGGGAGCAATTTACATTAAACACCTCTTATCGGGCGTTAAAATCGAGCGCTTTTCTGCCGGTCGTAGTGTCCGGTGAGCGCGGATGAAGCGCCGAGGGTTTTCTACACATAGGAGTCAGTGAGTGAGTTCACACGGGCTTTGGTGACCTGCGTGAACACTCTCACCGGCTGCGCGGTTATACAGGGTAAAAAAAAAGAAAAAAAAAATCGTTGCATGCAGCTTTTTTTTGCGTTCAAACCCCAACGAATGCAAGGAAAACACTTCTAGTGCGTTTTCTTCACGTTCATTTTACACTTCGGAGGACCGAATATATCCCATCATCCTACACGCTGTACAGAGGGAAATGCGGGAAAAGGGCAAAATAAACAGAGTGAACCCAGTAGCGGCAAGTTTTTTTTTTCTCTCCCTACGTCGCCGTATTACGAGAATGTCTAGTATTTATTTTATTTTATTTTTTATTGAGACAAAAAAAAAAAAGGATAAAATACACGAGAGGATCGAAATAATGTATAAACCGTGAAAAGGATGTAGTAGACACTTCAATTAAAAATATCATAATCTAGAAGTCTTCTTCTTAAGTTGAATTAATTTAAGAGAATTTAAAATTTAAGTCATTAACAACTGAATGTATTTTTGTTTTGAACTATATATATATTACATACATACATATATACACTGTAAACTTGCCATCTGCAATTATTGTTAAAAACAAAAATGTTGGTATGGTTTTATATATAATTATAAGCAAAACAGCAAATTAAAGAAGTGCTTAGATTTATCCGATTAATCGAAACAATAATCGGCCAACTAATCGATTATCAAAATAATCGTTAGTTGCAGCCCTAAAAATGACACACTAGTACCTCGGAGAATCACACCCAGTCATCACTGTTTATAACCCGAAAAACCTCTTTAAGACACTAAGTTTCTGTATTGCAGCTAATGCTCGCTTTCCCCGTCTGTGTCTGACTCACGAGTATTCAAATAGATTTAAATATAAATAAAAATTCCAATCCGGGTTCACAGATCCTCGGCCTCAGAAGTGCAGGATGTGACCTCTAATGCACACACACACACACACACACACACACACACACAGGAAGGAGCAACGCAGGAAAGGGAGACACGTTTCCTGCTTTAAATAACAAAAGAGTCCCGAGTTTCATCACTTCCTTAAAGAACTATGAGGTTAAGCAATCGAACCTGATCGGGCTCCAGTTTAACTGAAGGTTTCTCTCCGCTCCCGTTTCCCAACCCGAGAGCAGCCACACCTTCGCACACTTTCACACGGATCTGCTGGAGAGAACCCTGGCACCGAGTTCACTAGATAACCAAGACGCCGCAGCTGTGCGCACACGTGTTTTCAATTGCACACACACACACACACACACACTCTCTCTCTCTCTCCCCTCTGACTTGCGGCCATTTCCAAAACACGCCTGGTCGGACTCGGCACCTTATGAGGTTAATAAAGTTCACAAACTTTCTTGTTACCATTTTTTTTCTTGTTACAGGTGAAGTAAAGACCTAAGAATACGGCGACGGTGGAAAACCAGAAGTGAGTTGAAACGAGACTACACTGATTGTGAAACTTCAAACTTCCACCAAATTTGAAATTTTAAAAGTGAGCAACTTGTCTTGTGGGCGTGGCCCGTCAAGTATCATTGGATATTTTGTTGTTTTTTCACCCGTAAAGCTAACCAAGCTCGAGTTTTTACATTACGGCCCCGGGATTGTTTTTTTTGATCGGCAAGGACACAATTGTTTCCCGCTCGTGAACCATCGGAGTCTGCTGAAAACAAAATGTATTTAATTTTTAACCAAAATCTCCGAAAGTTAACTTCCCTGCTTTCTTTTTCTCTCGTGGTTCATGGCGGCTCACGAACCAATGAGGTTGCTTACTGCCCCCCTGCTGTATCGGAGAGTATAAACACGCAAGTGCACCCGAGTACGGAGATAAATAATAATGTGAACGCTGGCACGAGGTGGATCGGGGAGGGCGGAGCAAGCGCTCCTGGACACGGGACGGACCGATCGTGCCTGATGTGTTAAAGGCGCCGAATGTATTAACGTGTAACGCGAGTGTGAAAACTACCTGTACGACTGCATCATAGCGAGAACGGGAATTCGCTCTGACTCCGACACAAACACGCTGATAAACAGCTTCGTAATCAGCTGAACTCAATCAGAGCTTGTGTGAGGTGGTACGTACAGTAAGAATGTGTGTATGAGGATGTGAGAGTGTGTGTGCAGGAGGGTGTGTGTAAGAGTGTGAGAATAAGGATGTGTGCAAGGGTGCGTGTGTGTAAGTGTGGTGGTAGAATACTGAGTGTATGAATGCGTGTCTACGAGAGTGTGTACGAGGGTGTGTGGAACAGTGCGAATGAGAGAGGTTGTGTGAGTGAGAGAGAGAGAGTGCATAAGTGTGTGTACATTAGAGTGTGTGTATGGGGGGGGGTGCTAGGGGATGTGAGAGTGCGCATGTGTGTGTGTGTGTGTGTGTGTGTGTGTGTGTGTGTGTGTGTGTGTGTGTGTGTGTGTGTGTAAAAGCTGGTGTACAGATGTGAGCTAACAGTTATTATATCCGTCCCAGTTTCGAGCTCAGCCCACTAAGCGTACAGCAACAGAAAGCACACACACACACACACACACACACACACACACACACACACACACAAAATGGCCCTGAAAGTGGTCTGTTTTTTATCACCGCTCAGGTTTTGGCAGGCTCCAGTGTGCACACACTGCCCCACACACACACTGCCCCCCCACACACACACATTAAAATGCTCTTGACCCTCAAACTCTTAGTTCAGCAGCCCCGTCTACAAACAGCCCTACCTTTATTAAATATTCAGAGAGTCAATACGGAGTGTGAGTGTGTGTGTGAGTGTATGTACGTCTGCGAGAGTGTGTGTAACCCTGGTTCGCTTAATCAGTCTGTGTTTCGGTTAAACACTTAAGAGTTTCTCAAGAGGTGAACCAAAAGGAAACCAAAAACTGTGTCGCTCTAGAACCGCTGTCACCATGTTTGTTTGTTTTAGGTTTTCTTTTCTAACCTATATTTCATTCTAAAAATTTATTAAATAAATAAATAGATAGATCAAAGCAAGGCATTCCGTCTTCTGTTTTTTTTTTTTTTCTTCATATCCCCAAAACTCCCCCCCCCTCTCCCCCCCTCTCCCCCCCTCCCCCCCTACATCTCTCTCTCGCTCTCTCTCTCTCACGCTCTCTCTCTCTCTCGGAGAGCCAGCTGTAAACCCTCACACGCTTATTGCAGATCTTCATCTCCGTTCTAAATAAATGAGACGAACCTCAGCGATCAGATCGGAGCAGCTGCGGAAGCTCGGCATCGATTTGGAGAGCAAACGCTCACTAGAGCTGACCATGAAAAATAAATAAATAAATAAATAAAATGTGGGCTTTTAATCAAATGAGATGGCGATGAGGCAAAATGAGGAATTAATATCTGTATGAAATATCTTGATAATATCTTGAACGTCTGATGGACAGAACATGGATGAGCCAGAAACTCGGCAACCCGAGACCAGATTTTAAGCCGAAATCATCGATCTCTCTTCATTAAGGCTGACGGAGGCCACGCCTCCTCCACTGTAACTGAGAACCACAGAGGACACGCCTCCCTCACCGAGACTGAGGCACGACAGCCACGCCTCCTTTACTGAGGCGAGGACCACAGACGCCACGTCTGCTTCACGAAGACGGAGATATAAAAGCCACGCCTATTTTCTTGAAACTGATCTGAACTGAAGCCACACCCGCTTTACTGAGACTGAGGCACAGATGCCACGCCTCTTCAACAGGGACAGAAGAACAGAAGCCACACCTCCTTTACCAAGACTGAGATACAAAAGCCACGCCCCTTCCCTTGAGACTGAGCTACAAAAGCCACGCCTCCTTTACTGAGGCTAAGCTACAAACGCCACACCTTTATTAAGACTACGTTACAAAGGCCACGCCTCTTTTCTTGTGACCGAGCTAAAAAGGCCACGCCTACTCCACTGAGACTGATAAGAAAAGAGGCGTGACTTTTGCATGAGACGGAGCTTTAAAAAAAAAAAAATAACTCCTCCTTAATTGAGGCAGAGCTAAAATTAAGCAAAGACTGACATAGAAAAACCACACCCCTTTCTTCAGACGAGTCACGAAAGCCACTCATCCATGCCTCCTTTGCTGAGACAGAGCCGCAAAAGCCACATCACACATCCTCTCTATCAAAGCCACGCCTCCTTTACTTTGACCAAGGCACAAAACCACAAACTTCACGCCTACTTCACTTGTACTGACATGTAGACCATTTTAAAAATAAATAAATAATAAAAAACACTTACACCACCCGTATCCTCCACCCAGTTAATCTTCACCCGCTCTATAATCTACAGATCGCACTGTGCAGCGTTTCACTCAATTTATTATTATAGTCTGAATTCTTGTTTGCGGGACCAAAACAACATTAAAAGGTGATTTTTTATTTATTTTTTTGAGTCAGGGCGCGTTTTGTTATAACAATTTACTGAAATCCTCGTGGTCGTCTTTTACTCGGAGGAGAAACGCAGGCCTTTGAGGAGCCGAGCTTGTTTCGAGCGCCTCTCAGACGGTGACGCATGGTTTCTTTAAGAGCTCTCGGCAGGCCGGGACGTAAACTGCCGGATCAGCACGGACGAGCTCGGGAACGGGTTCCAGCCCCCGAGACTGAACTGAGCCTCTGCAGTGTTTGAGCACTGAAGCGTTACCTTGGCACATCCACACGCCCACGGTGCGCAGAAATGCAAAACACACACACACCCCTACACAGCGGGGAGCCGTGGTGGGGCTGTTCTGTTGTGATTCATTTCAGTTCACAGAGCTGTGTGTGTTGTAACCCGAGACACTATGTTTAAAGACTAAGAATCTCCTTTCATGTCCCCTTGTTGTTCCTCCTCCTCTTATCGCTTCATCTAACCTCTCTTTCTAACCTCCTATCGCTTTTCCCGTCCTGTCGCAGGGTGCGTTTCCCCCCTCCCCTCGACCTTTCCCCTCGTTCTTTCCTCCTCCTGTCCAAACATGTGATAAGCGGCGCTTTAAAGAGTCCTGGAGCGCTTGTCCCGACCTGCCCGATCCCAGAGCAGCCTCTACCTACCGCTACGTCTTCCTGTGTGCGTCCGTCTCCCTGTCAGCGACGCATCCGTCGCACTGGCGTTTGTGCGATTAAAATGACGGGCGGAAGAAAAAAGGTCGAGATTTATTTCAGGTATCCCGGTCGTGTCCTGATGTTGCACAGGACAAGGAAAGGGCGAGAGACAGCAAGCACCCGAGAGCACGTTTTCCTCGAGCGGAGAGCAGATCCTGATTCTTGGCGTACGCCGCGACATTGTTGAGATGAAAGCGGAGCGAGTCCGCGATTACGACCGCTTTTGTTTAACGCAGCGAGAGCTGAACCCGGCACACCCCTGTCCGAAACCTTACCTCTGAATGCACTATTGTTTAATTTAAGTGTTCCTTTACAGATGATGGAGATGAAGTGAAGATGAAGTGAAAAGGGGCGGGGAGGGACACTTTGTGGCTGGGACACCCTATGTTTACCCTATGACACAATGCTTGTCCAGCTTTTGTGTTGTGTGTTTTTTTTCCCCAAAGTGAGATAAATCCATTCCATAACGTTTTACTTAAATTTTTATGCGGTTAATGAAACTGTAAATAAGAACTAAGCGGCAAGAAGGAACAGAAGTTGAAAGTGTGGAAGTGAAAAAGGTAATAAATTTTTTTTTTTAAAAGGAACACCCTTTCGAGGGTCCGTCCCCAGGTTTAAATGGACGAGCGGCAGAAGGTCACTTCTAGTCGTAATCGCTGTACAAACACATCTCTGATGTCCTACATTGATGCCCTCTGGCTTCATTAACCTTTGAGACTTTTTTTTTTTTGTTTTACTTTTTGATAAGTGACTAAATTAAACAGTAAACTTGTGCGGAACGGATCGTTCGATCTTGAAAGGACACGAAAGATTTGAAGACGTTTTTACACCTTTAGGAGGAACAAACTTTTACTTAGTAGAACGTTTATTAGTCTCGCTCATCAGGGACGATCGGATCATCTTGATTAATGCACATTTCCATGATTTTCTTGCGATTCTCTAAATCTGCTTTGCAACAATGTCCAGGGTTAAAAGTGCTATACAAATGAAAATGAAATTTAATTGAGTGTTTGTATAAACAGGTGCAATAATTAATCGGTTTTAGGACGAGCAGCTATTCGTTTAGTTTTTTTTTTTGTCTATTCAGTCACCGGGGCAGACGAACAAGTCCAACGACTAGAAAGAAACTAGAAGAGGGGGAAATTAAGAGAGATGTGGAACATCTTGAAAAACAACTAGAAGTGGGAAAATGAATAGCGATGGGGGAGGGGTGGGGGGGGGGGGTGATTCATTAAATTATTCGCCAAACTGACTCAAATACATTTTTGTATTTTCAACATGTTTGCAAAGCATGTGGAAAAATGTTGCAGTTCCTCTATAACCCTACAGGGGGTGCTCTCTAAACTATTCACAGCATGTCGTCCTGTGTGGTCCAAGCTAATTATGTTTAGAATAGCGGGGGGATTGTCATAAAATAGTGCTACTAACAGAATCACAGAAACTGGCAGCTGAGTATCGTGAGGATATCGGTTCGAGAGCTTCCCGGCGATTTCCATCCCTAAAAAAAACGATACATGATGTGACCTTAGCGCTAACTTTCAAATCCCACCACCTGCTGCACTACATACATACGCTGCTGATGGATTGATTCACGTACGTGGACGACGCACGATCTTTTCATAATGAGGAATATTCGAGAAAAGTCCAGAACAAAACTCACCTCATGGTTGAACTTAAAGAAGCAGAAATAAATTTAAGATGATGGTTACATTCATAATGAAAGGACAAACCGAGGACAAGGCCAATAAATCCATCTCTTCGCAGTTTATTTGCCGCTTTTAGTTCATCCTCGTCTGTTTTGTTTCTACGCAACCGAACCATGCGCGGCTGGAGATCTCACTTGCCTGGAGCACCAGCTAATAAATTTATCCTTTTCCCACTTCTTGATTATACTACTGTATAAATTACATTATGGGACTAATACCGTTGTTCCAGATGATCGGGACACGTCTATTCGTTTACCCTCTCGAGCCCTTTGCAGCTGGAAATAGCGCTTTACGAGCACGTCTCATCTCCCTGTCCTCTAAAGATGGACATTAACCGGCACAAAATGCAATCACGTCCTGTTCGATTCCTCCGGCGCATCAGGGTAATGATGATCAGAACTGGCTCCCTGACCACCGGCCTGCTACAGCTCATTAGAGAGACAGAGAGAGGCAGACAGTCTGGGGGTTTGTGTGCAGCTCCGTCCCGCTCGGTCTATACTGCGCCATCAATGTGCATTAAGCCTGCATAGTTTAGAGCTAATAAAAGACACGACAATGTTTCACGCAAAAAAAAAAAAAAAAAGGAAAAAGAAAGAAAGCTTTTATATTTCCATCCATTACCAAGAGAAAATATCCTCGCTGTTGGATGCATTTGAATGGCTGATGTGAATTATTGCTAGCCCTGATCATGAATTTATCATCATAGTTTTAGCCTGGTTAACTTTGTTAGCTACGTGGATAACCTGATACGGTCGATCGTTTGCAGAACCTAGCTGGCCTGAAGCTCAGGATCCAAAACACCAAGATTAATCTAAAGCTAGTCTGAAGAGGCGGAGCTTTATGAACATGGCTAACAGGAAGCTGCTTCGCAGACATTCTAGAACACGGTAAGGGAAGGACAAACTTCTGGTAGTTGACAAGATGGACAGACGGACAAATAGAGGGATGGAGAGATGGTTGGAGGGATGAATTAGTGACTGTTTAGTTGTATTTATAGAGAGATAACGGACACCTGACAGATGGATGGTGTTAAAGACTAGTTGGTTATATATTCAAGGATGGATGGATGTTCATAATTATAGAAAATGGGCAATCGGGTAAATGGATGGAAGAGTGGATACATGTATGTAGGATGCTTGGCATTAATGACTAGTTGGTCATATTTTTAGAAAGTGGATGGATGGATGAACAGATCCGTGAACAGTGCGATTAATGACTGGTCGGTCATCTTTATGGAGTAGCTGGATGGATGGATGGATGACTAGTTGGTCAAATTTATATAGTGTAGCTGGGTGGATGGATGGTCATGTTTATAGATTAGGTGGGTGGATGCATGGTTGGATGGATGGATGGCTTTTTAGATTAACGAATGGTCATATGTATAGAAGATGGATGGTTGGTCACCTTTATAGGGTAGATGGATGGATGGATAGATGGGTTTCTAGATTAATGACTGGTCATATGTATAGAAGATGGGTGGATGGATGTTCATATTTATAGAAAGTGTGTGGGCAAGTGAATGGATGGAAAAGTGGGTATATGTATGTAGGAAGCATGGCATTAATGACTTGGTCATATTTATAGAAAGTGGATGGATGGATGAACAGATCATTGAATAGAGCGATTAATGACTGGTTGGTCATCTTTATGGAGCAGATGGATGGATGGTCATGTTTATAGATTAGGTAGATGGAGGCATGGTTGGATGGATGGATGACTTTATAGACTAACGACTGGTCATCTGTATAGAAGATGGATGGATGGATGTTCATATTTATACAAAGTGGGTGGGACAGCACATGCATTGCAATAATGACTGGTTGATCATCTTTATGGAGTAGCTGGATGGATGGATCGAAGGAGGGATGGATGGATGACTAGTTGGTCAAATTTCTATAGAGTAGCTGGGTGGATGAATGGTCATGTTTATAAATTAGATAGCTAGCTGCATGGTTGGATTGATGGATGGCTTTCTGGATTAACAACTGGTCATATATATAATGACTGGTCAGAAGATGGATGGATGGAGGGACGGAGGGATTAATGACCGGTTGGTCATATGAATAGAAAAGGAATAGATGGATCCTACATCATTACACACAACCATAAATAGATTTTTTGTTTTAAGATATGAAATGTTTTATTAATAATTACACAAAGTCTTAGTCGTAACCGTGCTCAGAATATGGTGTAGGTTTGGTGTCCGTTTATTAAATCTCCCAGTACCGAGTTATGTGACGAGAGCCGTGCTATATTTATATATATATAGTCTGTTACACTGGATCTTGCTGCGAGCCCATCGCTGTCGGGACATGATCCGAGACGAGACGTGCATATTTCTGTCGTCACAGACATCGCGCTGAGAAACGAGTCCAGCCTGAAGGGGGCTAAACGCAGACACATGCACGTACAGACATACTTCCCGTCACATCCAGACATGCAAGGCGTTAACCTGCTATAATAATAATTTTAAAAAAAACGCAGGACTCCGATATTAACACCTCCTAAAACGGGCCCAGGGATATGTGTGTGTGCACACATCTCGTTCCCCGTCAAACTGGCCCTCCTGTGAAACACTCCATTTTCATTCTCCACTTCCAAAAATGCAAAACGACGTGAGACAGAGAATAAAGAGAGAGAGAGACAGAGAGAGAGAGAGAGAGAGAGAGGAGAAGGCACGGGGCGCAGCGCCACACACACACCGTGGCATGATGATGTATATATACATTTTTTAAAAACATGATGTAAAAGTAAACAGACTAACAGAGCTTCCAAATATGGCTCGTTGTGTCAGTGGGCATCAGTCATCGCGCTCGGGCCTGGAATTAGCGTCTCTCCGGGGCCTCTTCCTCACGTACACCTCGGGTTCGTCTGACTTGTCGGATTGGAGCCGTTAGCGTAGGAACTGAACCGTCAGGAAGTTGGAAGCTGGCGAGGTCTTGACATACGGTACTAGTAAGTGTATTCACGCTTGGGTGAAGAATCGCCGCGGTGGTTTACGATCCCTGGTTTAATCATTACCGAGACGGGGTAAAAGGCTGCAAGACCTTACCGTTAGCTCCAGCTGTTTCTATCACGACTAAACCTTTGCTCCGATTTTATTATTATTTCTTTTCTTATTTATTTATTTTTTTTTACTCTTTACCCTTCCTGCTTCCGAAGTGCGGCCTGTTTAACCTGGGTCACCTGACTCGCTAATCTTCAACGAAACGCTCGCTTCGACTTCAGGAGCGGAGTCGCTGTGCGGCCCGATCGGTATCAGTCGGCGAGATAGAGATAAGACGTCGAGCGCCGGGTACAGGTGATAATCACCGTGCTGCAGGTCACAGAGGATCCTCGCTTGCCAGGTGTGTGTGTGTGTGTGTAAATGAGAACAAAATAGGCCACACTCTGTCTTTGTCTGGCAGGTTGCCCAAAGCTGATGATAGCATCTCTGTCCCTGCGTCGCAGCTCTACCGTCCCAGTCGCTAAACAGGTTGTAACTTAAACCGACGGTCACGGAGGACTTTGCGCTGGCTAGACAGACCAGAAGTTACATGTAAAAGTCAAAGTCTACTTCGTTATCGTTTTGGAGATAGTAGGGGAAAAAATGGATCCCAGTGATGTTTTTCAATAGACAGAGCAAAAATGAACAAAGCCAAAAGTGTCTATTATTATTAACAAAAGCCTAGAAGGTTAATTATTATTATTATTATTAACAACAACAAAAAAAACAATCAATTCAATGCGGATCATCGCACGAGAGACAACAAGCCAGAACAGTCTGTGATGGTGATCAGTGAAACAACAACATAGCTTGTGATCGATCAATCGATAGATAGATCCCTGCTTCAAGCCAATAATCATCTATTTATAATCATCAAAGGCTCTGATCAAAACTATTTCTCACACACGTTACATCTAAAGCGCTATTGAGGCCGGATTATTTTTGTTTTGTCCCCCCCCCCAAGGCTGTAGAGTAGTTTTAACCCGAGTACCTCCGTCTAGCACCTCTATACAAAAAGGCGATTTATTTATTTATTAGTATAATTTTTGAAGTTTACTCCGTCCTGCCTGCTTTCTCCTTCTAGACAATAAACCATGTGACACACTTCCTGTCCAGGATAATAATTTCCAGTTGTGTTTTTTTTTTTGCTTTGTACTAAACGTAAATAGAGATCAGACGGTGGTCGGTCTGTTCTCTGGTCTCCGAGTACAAAATCTAGAACAATAAAATGTACACGACGTGCCGGAGACGCGAAAGTGCAAGTCGGGTTTACGGTACGGTATTGCGCAACTATTACCAAGTCATGTGACCTACAGCGAAATTTCATACTACGTGCACAATTTTCGTACTTTTGTTATTTTTATTTATCCACTTGCTGTAGGTCACATGACCTTATAGTAGCGCAATACCGTACTGACAACCATGCTACACACAATTTTAGTTGTTTTTATATAAAAAAAATCCACTTCCTGCCTAGAATAATAATTTAGTTGTTGTTGGGTTTTTTTGCTTTGCACTAAGCGTAAACAGACATCAGTTGGTCATGTGACCTACAGCATGTGGATGAATAAGAAAATAAAAGTACTAAACTTTTGAGATTTGAGAGCCTTTTTTGGGGGCAGTGGAACACCACGATACTTTTACAGCCACAACGGCGGAGCTTCCTCGGGTTCTTACCGTGATGACGGCCTTGCTGAGGCACAGCGAGCCCCTGCAGCCGTACTCCCTCTCGTGCTGCGACTTATAATAACTCAGAGTGTTGTTCCTCAGCACGACCCAGCGATCCTGCCAGCCGTGGATGTAGTTCGTCCACTGTGGATGCAGAGGCAGAGAGGACAGGGGACAGCGTTAGAGTCTTCAGACACTTCTTTTTTTAGTTCTTTTACAACCTTATATAATGAGACTCGATATAAATCAGGCATGACGACTGCAGAAGCAAGCGTTCACATCAGATCGGCCAAGAGGGCAAAGGTCACAGCTGTACACTATAAGAGTCGTGGAAGTTTTCTTCTCTCGCTGCATAGCTGAGATTACCAGATTTAGAAGGTCTAAAATTATTCTATATATAATTTTTTTGCATTATTTAACATTACTTACTCTGACAGGAACTTGCGTTGTAATGGAATGCGGTACAACTATTACAGTGGATCTGTAGGAAGGTCAAGGTTAAAATAAATTACTTAGTAATGGTTCTCTCAAAGCTTTTCTGATTGTTATGAACATGACAAGAAAAACACCAATAATCATCCATGGTCTTTCTCTCTACACTGTAAATCAACGCTTGGTGATGTCTGAGGCCGGTAACTCTAAACAAAACTTCTCAAATAATAAAGCAGAGGTTTAGTCTTGTTTTGGTCTCGCTTTCTCAGAAAGGTCTTCATGAGAGACAGGTTCATCATGGTGCTTGATGGGTTTTGCAAATGCACTCGACACTATACTGTTCTTGCCAGGACCGTTCCAGAACAGCTACTAACTAAGTGCCATTAGTCAAACACAGTTGATATTAAAATGGGAAGGGGAATTTTTTAGGAGGGACGATTAGCCAAAAGTACTGAAGAAATTATTACTAAACGTTCCTTTAGAAGATGGACTCTGATTGGTCAGTACAAGATTTATATAACTGCACCTCTGAACGTTGATCTTCTGTCCTGTAAGGATTTATTTAAATTGTATGGGCCAGGGCTTTGTAAAAGCTGTAATTGTACATTTTCTGCTGCAGGATCTTCAATCAGGACTGAAGCTCTCTCTCACACACACACACACACACTCATACATACATGCATGCATATAAACACATTATATACACATATACATTGTGCGGGGATATGTGCCAGATTAAAACACCTAAATTCAATAATTAACAGGTCTGGACAAATATTTTTGTCCACATAATACACTATATGGGGGGAAAAAAGTATATGGACAAACCTGTTCATTATTGAATTTGAGGTGTTTCAATCAGGCCCCCATTATCCCCAGTAATAGGAGATCTTAATGCTTCATCATACAAGGACATTTTGGACAACGTTAGCTGCTACACAACTTTGTAGTTTGGTGAATGTGTGTGAACTTTTCTATTCCATCATGACTGTGTATAACCAAGCGCACAAATCAAGGGCTATAAAAGACATGGTCTGATGAGTTTGGTGTGGAAGAACTTGACTGGACCGAACACAGAGCCCTGAGTCCTCAACCCCATTGAGAACCTTCGGGATGAACTGAAAGGGAGACTGCGAGCCAGGTCTTCTCGTCCAACATCAGCGTCTGACCTGATAAATGCTCTACAGAATGAATGGGCACGACACAAACACTCAAAATTCTTGTGAACAGCCTCCCAAGAAGAGTGGAACATGTTATAGCTGTAAAAAGGGGGCGTGACTCCATATTGAAGTGTATGTATTTGGCTATATAACAGAGGGACTGACTACTACTTGGACATATATAAATATATAGATCATTATATACTGTATAACTAATATTTATACACACTACATAGTGACGTCATGGACAGATGGACAGATATAAGATTTATTACACTGTGTATTATAAAGACTTTAAACTGGTATTTAGCCGACAGCAATGTCAAGACGCAGGGCACGTTATTCATGTCAGAGTATACATAAGCAGAACATGACGTCATAATCAGGCGCCGCTCAGACCGTTATTGACGTCTCAGTCAACATTTCCACACAGGTTAGCGTTTAGCCTAGCCACATCACCATGACCTATAGTAACCCCGCCGACTCGCACAGCCCCTTTTAACACCATTCATTTTAAAACCACTTACTCGCCGTGTTTATAAAGCTCTGTGGTCGCTGCCTACACGTCCTTCTCTCTAACTAAAGCACTTACATCAGATTAAACTTGCGATAAAACCTATAAACAACGAGCTAATACTATATTAACATTGATAGCAGGAGCAGCTCATTTACTTAGCGGGCACCGTGTTGCCATGGAGATCGGTTAGATTGCGCGTGTACATATATATATATATATATACACACACAAACACACATGATCGCGTTTTTAAAACGCATGACGTCACTACGTAGTGTGCCTAAACAGTGCGCGAGCGCTGCGTAAGGACAGCGACAGTTAACCGTGCTGGAGAAAATTCTAGAAATATCAGGATTATTCGTGTAATAAATACGTACAGATTGGGTGAATTAGTGTTCTAAATATATATATATATATATATATATATATATATATGTATCATGTTTATTCCTGTAGGAAATCATTTGAAACACATTAATGAGAGAGAGAAGATTTAAGTGGAGTATTTTCTGACATATTGATGGTAAACACACGATATATTTGTGTCGGCTTTACCTTGCTGAGCACGCCGCTCAATTCGGCCACCCCGCCGCCGTGAGGTCCGGGATCCGTCTCCAGATCCTCCTCAGAGCCCGAGGAGTTCCAGCTCTGGTTGTCCGACATCTGCTTGCCGTTGGAGAGCGGACTGGAGCTCATTCGGGCAGCGGAGGGGAGAGATCAGCCGAGGAGAATGAGGGGAGGGGGGTGAGGGGGTTCGGTCGCCTGTGTGTGTGTGTGCGCTGATTCGGCCTCGCATGTAAAATAAATCCAAATCCACCCAGGAGCCCCCGAACGTGCTGATTTCATTCGCTGGCTAACCTAGCTAGCCTTCTGAGCGCAGCTCATTTGAAGCAGGAAGCTTTTTAATAAGAAGGAGAGCCCCGACAACAAAACCCCGCCCACTCCTACTCCAACACACACAACACAGACACACCCACTATCACGCGGTCAGATAAATAGGCCCCGCCCACTGCTCCTCCTCCTCCGTCAACACCTTTCTCTCGTCTGGTCTCGTGCGCGGCTGCTGTTAAACATTCACCAGAAACACACACACACACTATCATCCGCTGCGCTGCTCGATCCTAAAATTACCCGAGCCCACAGTCAGCAGACAGACTGTTGTGTGTAAATGATGATTTTGGAAAAGAGAGAGAGAGGCGCAAGGAGCTAAACAAACGCCGCCATCTTGGATGTGACGTAGTTGAGCTGAGAGAGGCGCGCGCGCGTGGTGCGGGAGCGTGTTAATGTGCCTCAGTCGTCATCACTCAGCACTGAGGTGCATTAACTATGTACTGATTACACAACGTTAGTACTTGCAGTGACTACAGAATAGATAATGCTCTGGAGGGGATACAAGCAGTTCCATAAGAATTTAGCAGGATATATCTTTATATATGTATATATAGACAGAACTCACTCCTTCTGTGATGCAGTACTTCAGTAAATCTGCCTGGAGTTTAACCTGCACCATAAAAGAAACCAAAATGTTCAGGAAAAAGGAGGTTCTGAGCAGACATGTGCCAGATTATGAACCACAAGTTTTTGATAGTGTACCGCACATGCATCAGACTTTTGCAGTACTTTAGATCTCTGCCTGATGTTTAACCTGCACCATAAGTGAAATCAAAATGTTGTTATGTAAAAGCGATGTTATGAACAGTTATGTGCCACATTTAATAATCTACTTTATACTTTTACAGATGTTCATTAGAAATAACAGCGCTGAAGTGGTATAAGTGAATTTTAATGCGCTGGAGTCATTTTTATCTACTTTCACAATTTCTCATCTGTGATTCACTCCGATTAATGAAAAGGGAGTGTTTGTGGCTGACGATGGTGTAGTGGTTAGCACTGTCGCCTTGCACCTCCAAGGTCCGGGTTCGATTCCCGGCCAGGCTCGATTCCCGTCTCTGTGTGCATGGAGTTTGCATGTTCTCCCCGTGCTTGGTGGGTTTCCTCCGGGTCCAAAGTCCAAAGACATGCAGGTTAGGCTAATTGGCATTCCCAAATTGACCATAGTGTGTGAATGAGTGTGTGTGCTCTGCGATGGATTGGCACGCTGTCCAGGGTGTACCCTGCCTCGTGCCCTGAGTCTCCTGGGATAGGCTCCAGGTCCCCGCGACCCTAAATACAGGATAAAGCGGTATAGAAGATGAATGAATAAGTTAGGCAGAGACTTCTGCCGTACAGACAGACAGACATGTATGTGCATGTGGGTTTATAATATAACAAAATTAATTTAACACTTAAATGACCTAATGCCATAAGTATAATTCCATAGTTTTCACAAAATGCCGTATTCTTATGTCCAAACTTTTAACAAACTTCACACAATATGACGTAATAGGGCTGATGTCAGTTTGGGTCCTAAATATTTGTCATGGCAACTGTGTGCATGTGTGTGAGAGTTAACATTTGTGATGTGTGTGTGTGTGTGTGTGTGAGAGTTAACATTTGTGATGTGATGTGTGTGTGTGTGTGTGTGTGTGTGTGTGTGTGTGTGTAGAATGTTATTGGTCTTTCGGCTGCTCCAGGCACGGGGTCGCCACAGCAGAATATCCAGTCCGCAACAACTTGGCACAGGTTTTACGCCGGATGCCCTTCCTGACGGAACCCTCCCATTTTATCCGGGCTTGGGACCGGCACTGCATCCAGTGGGTGGGGGGTTTGGGCACTGGCTGGGAATCAAACCCGAGCCTTCCACATGGCAGGCAAAACACCTACCACTGAGCCACCAGTGCCCCTGTGTGTGTGTAGAATAGGGGAATTTTATTGTACGACCTCCAAAAAGCTGGTGTGTGATGTGACATTTGTGATGTGAGTGATTTTGTGTGCATCCACGTGTGTCTGTGTGTGTGAGCGAGAGAGATAGATGTGAGTGTGTATATGCGTGCTATGAGTGTGTTTGTGCGTGTATGTGTGTAGGAGTGTGTGCGTGTGAGAGAGAGATGTGTGTTTGACTGTTAACATTTGTGATGTGTATGTGTGTAGAATAGGCCGCAGATGCTGGAAAAAAAGCATCACACTATGATGTCACTGAATGTGATGTCACTGAATATAATGTCACTCAATTTTATGTCACACAAAAAGTTATTTACTGTATCACTTTTCAGCACAAGTTTAAGGCATTGTCACAGCTGACCCGTTTGAGATAATAAATGTATAAATGCCCTAGGAGGAGTATATCAAAATCCATCAGCAAAATCTGTGGGGCGGGGCCCCTGAGGGCCCGGGCCATGCAACTCTCAGAAATCCTAATGGCAGGAGATTCCAACCTGCCTGCCAATTCTCATGAGTTTTTGAGCATGTTGAGATGCCCAAGAAGCCCGAAAGGGTGAAAAAATCCTTAGGAAAACAAAAGGGGCCTGCGCACCCTATAGTGCTTGGGCCCTAATAATAATGCATTTTCATTATTTAGGCACCTGTAGCCTGAGCCCCTTTCAGTCTAAGAACGGAAATATACTTGCTGTTAAACCATACATTCAAATTCTTGCCTATATGCTGTGTGTGTTACTGGATCATTCAATTAGACAATTAGACGAATGCAGGATACGCAAGGGGCAGCCATCATGCGTCACAAGTGTGCGCGTAGTTAAAGTAAGTATATTTATATGTCTTAACACTCTCAGAAAATGTCAGGACGCATCTGAGTGGCGCAGGAAAACCCTAAACCTCAGAAAACCCCAAAATCTCAGGTGCTTCCAGATGTTCCCTGAGGCTTTCTGGGTGAGTTAAAATGCCTAAGGCTTTGGAACGCTTCAGATCTGAAGCCCCAGGAGCCCTGTGATAGCCTCAAATAAGGCCACAGAGCTTAATAAGAAGGCTCCTTCAGAAAGCCTTAGATCACAACTGTAAAAGGTACAGGCAATACCTCATGGACTCAGAAAGAGGTCTTTCCCCTTAGAGACTCCAGAAGGAGCGTGGGCAAAATCTTTCCAAGGCTCCTGGCAGTCTGAAGCCCTGGGGCACTGGACCCGTTGGCAATGTCTATAATCCATCCTTGATTGTTGTGCTGAATGGGTTACGTTTAGTGAAGGGAAACTGCTTATGCTTCAACATACAAGTACTGGCACCAAAACACAACAGAAGGCTGTCAAACAGCTGATACTAATTAAAGAAGTCTTTATCTAGTCATATATAAATATATAAATAAATATTTTTTTTTGTCTTAAGGTCTGTTAAGAAGTAAATCTAGCTCCATGAAAGAACTTCTCCGATCTGCTCTCAAGAAGCCAATCTTCAGGCCCACATACCAAACTCAAGGTAAATAAAGTAATATGATCTGCTGTAAAGATCTTACAGCTCACCACATGTCAAATATCCTCTAAACCTGAAAGCAGATGCTGTGCTTTTGGAAATCCAGCTTCAAATGAATAAAAAAATAAAATCAGATTTTAAGCTGTCGGTCTAATCTGCCATCCCGGCTTGTGGGTTCATACATCAAGTATTAATGGAAACAGATTTTTTTCTCTTCACACCACGAAACCACACTGTTTTTTTTTTCTTTCCTGTCATAGATGCTGTCAAACACAAAGAAAAAAAGAATCAGCAGCTTGAGAGCTCTTTCCGTTCACGTGTCATCATCGTACACAAGAGACCAGTGGTGGAAATAACCTGGAGAATGAATGGATGAATGAACAAACAACACAGGATAAACAACGAGCTGATTGGTTGGAAAGATGGATTGTACAGTGGCTTGCAAAAGTATTCGGCCCCCTTGAACTTTTCCACATTTTGTCACATTACAGCCACAAACATGAATCAATTTTATTGGAATTCCATGTGAAAGACCAATACAAAGTGGTGTACACGTGAGAAGTGGAACGAAAATCGTACATGATTCCAAACATTTTTTACAAATAAATAACTGCAAAGTGGTGTGTGCGTAATTATTCAGCCCCCTTTGGTCTGAGTGCAGTCAGTTGCCCATAGACATTGCCTGATGAGTGCTAATGACTAAATAGTGTGTACCTGTGTGTAATCTAATGTCAGTACAAATATTCAATTGAATTTTCAAATCAATTTTATTTGTATAGCGCTTTTAACAATTGACATTGTCTCAAAACAGCTTTACACAATCAAAAGAATTATTTAAATTTGTATGGAATGTGAATGTGTATGAATCAAAATGGTCAGATAGTCCCTGGTGAGCAAGCCTGAGGGCAACAGTGGCAAGGAAAAACTCCCTGAGATGGTAATAGGAAGAAACCTTGAGAGGAACCAGACTCAACAGGGAACCCATCCTCATCTGGGTGAAACAGATAGCAGGAAATTATCTGCATTTATAGTGTGTTAGGTGGCAGGCAGTTCAGCTATAATAGTTGAGGTTAATAGATGTTAAAATGGAGTCCAGGTAGTTATTGGAGACTCAGATAGACTTGTAGAAAGTTCCAGTCCTGAACTATCGAATTGTCAAGTCCTCAGAGAAACAGCTGACAACACCAGTCGAGGCCAGAACCATCTTCTAAGTAGATAGAATCATCCCCAGACACCATACGCATCCGAAAGAGACACACGGGGCATCCATGCGATGAGATCTCCAACCAGAAACGGGGCACCAGGATGGATCAGACAGGTCCGGAGGGCAGAGGGAGTCTGGATCACTGGCAGCTCAGGAATGACATGTGTAGCTCGACAGAGAGAGAGAAAGAGTGAAAGGGGGAGACAGGGGGAGAGAGGAAAGAGAAAGAGGGGGAGAAAGAGAAGAAGAGGAGAGATGGCAGTTAGGTATATTTACTGTAGAGTGCAAGCAGGCACCCCGGAATCCCCCCCCCCCCCGCCCCCCGTTTAACCAAGCCGCCGAAACTTTTGCCCTTTTATGACAAAACTGGCAGCGTGGAAGCTACTGCCAAGTATATCTCCTTGGGTACTAAGCACTGGAGAGAGGAACTACAGGATTCAGTTCTCACTTCACCTTCTGTGTTTTCAATGGCGTGGTCTCCACTTCCATGAAACCAGAAAGTGCGCATCTGCTGACAAGCTGCCGGGGAAGGGGGCCATGGAACATGTTCCCCAACCAGACAGTGAGTCAGGCTACTACAGTCGGTATTCTTGGTTCCCAAGAGGAACGGGGGCTGCGTCCAATATTTCAGATTCTGCAGGCTCTCCCGCTACCTGAAAATCAATGAATACAGTTCAAATGTTGACTGTAAAGGTGATTGCTCTCAACCCTACCAAGCGATTGTTTCTGGCAATCGATTTAAGGACGCTTACTTTCATACAGAAACATTACCACAACACAGGAACATCCTAGGTTCGCTTTCGGGGGCGAAGCTTACCAGTATCGGGTCCTTCCATTGGTCTAGCTCACCCGCACACATACAAAATGCACGGATTTAGCCCTGGTTCTTATGGGAGTCCCAGGGCATCCGGTGGCTAGTGCTGCGACATCAGCATGTCGTCCTAGCTCATCTCTGTTCTCAGGACTGGGACCCAATGCCACGAAAGCGTGCTCTTTCCTGTGCAGAGGACAACACATTGGGTGCCATATGGGATTCGGTCGTAAGCGGGCACAGCTGTCTCCCGCTCGTATCGAACCCATTCTCAACACCCTCAAGGAAAACAAGCTAGACCAGAAAGTGACCATCACTTTCAGACATCCTAGCTCTCATGGCAGCTGTATCCACGGTGACACCTTTGGGCCTTCTGCACATGAGAGCATTCCAAGTTGTGGCTAAGAACCAGGGGATATCACTAGGGCCAATCCCCAATATGGGTTATGCGCCAGGTGCTTCGTACCCTTTCTACGTGGTTCAGACCCCGGTCTCTACTCTGGGTCCCACTCTAAGTTCATCTTGTCGTCGCTGAGGCTAACGACAGATGCTTTCCTCACAGGCTGGGGTGCGGTCTCTGATGCCCGTCCAGCCCAAGGGAGCTGGAGAGGCTATCTTCTCGCATGGCACAGCAATTGCCTCGAGATGATGGCTCTATTTCTGGCCCTTAAGCACTTCCTCCAGCAGTTGAGAGGCTGCCATGTCCTAGTGCGGTGGACAACACTATGGCAGTCTCATATATAATCGCCAGGGCGGACTGTGCTCGCGCCGCTAACAGCTAGCGCACCAGGTTCCTGTCCCTCAGAGCGATTTACATTCCAGCATGGATGCGGGAGCAGTAGTACTGACCAGTCTATCTCTGACACACGGGGAATGGGAACCCCACTCCGAAGTAGTCAGGGAGAGATTTTCATGTAGCAAGGCGGACCTCTTGCCTTCCGAGATATGCTTCGCCTTTTACTGCTCTTCAGATTTACGTCCACCGCATCAGCAAGTGGCGTAGGTCAGAGCAGCTTCTACATGTTTTGGATGAGAGATGCTATTGCCCTCTCCTATGAGGCGCGTGGGCTCACTTCACCTCTGGGAATCAGGGCTCTTTCAACCATGGGGAATGCCTCATCTATTGCATTAGCAGGTAAACCCAGTCCACTGCCGAATTGTTTCAGTGCTGGAGTTTCCCTCCTCGGGTCTGTGCCCTAGTACTCTCAGGACGTACGTGACTGCATCCTCTCTCAACTATCTTCCGAAAGCTCTATAAACCCAACAGGCACCCTATTGCTTTTGAAGCCTTCTGTCCTCCGCGCTTACAGCTTCGGAGCAGGAGAGACTTCACTTGCTGTGTCCAGCTTGTGCTCTTCAGATCTTCGTCCACCGCATCAGCTAGTGGCGTAGGTCAGAGCAGTTTCTACATGTTCTGGATGAGACATGCTATTGCCCTCACCTATGAGGCGCGTGGCCACACTTCGCCTCTAGGAATCAGGGCTCTTTCAGCCAAGGGGATTGCCTCATCTATTGCACTAGCAAGAGGTATTCCCCTGCAGCAAGTGTCTGCTAAGCAGGTAAACCCAGTCCACTGCCGAATTGTTTCAGTGCTGGAGTTTCCGTCCTCGGGTCTGTGCCCTAGCACTCTCAGGACGTGCGTAACTGCATCCTCTCTCAACTATCTTCCGAAAGCTCTATAAACCCAACAGGCACCCTATTGCTTTTGAAGCCTTCTGTCCTCCGTGCTTACAGCTTCGGAGCAGGAGAGACTTCACTTGCTGTGTCCAGCTTGTGCTCTTCAGATCTACATCCACCGCATCAGCTAGTGGCATAGGTCAGAGCAGCTTCTACATGCTCTGGATGAGAGATGCTATTGCCCTCTCCTATGAGGCGCGTGGGCTCACTTCGCCTCTAGGAATCAGGGCTCATTCAACCAGGGGATCGCCTCAGCTATTGGATTAGCAAGAGGTATTCCCCTGCAACAAGTGTGTGCCAAGCAGGTAGACCCAGTCCACTGCCAAAATGTTTCAGTGCTGGAGCTTCTGCAGGAAAAGCTTGTCCTTGCGCTTGTGCCCTAGTACCCTCAGGATTTTCTTAGCTGCATTGTTTGAAGCCTTCTGTCCTCCGCCTTTTACAGCTTCGGAGCAGGAGAAACTTCACTTACTGTCCAGTATGTGCTCTTCAGATTCACGTCCACCGCATCAGCTAGTGGCGTAGGTCAGAGCGCCACTATACTGGGTGAGAGATGCATATTGCCCTCTCCTATGAAGCGCGTGGGTTCACTTCACCTCTGGGAAGCAGGGCTCACCCAACCAGGGTGATCGTCCCAGTCTCACCAGCAGGAGGTATCCCCTGCAGTAATTGTGTGGCGCGAAGGGTTGGTTCCTCCCCGCACACATTTCTTACATTTATAATCTGGATGTTCATGCTACTCCGGGCTCACTGCCCCCGAGTTAGCTGCCCAGGCATAGTTCTGAGACCTTCTTGGCTTTGTGCGCACACGCTACACAACCGTGGGGTCCAGACACCTGTAGTGCGGCGGCATTGGTATTCTCGTTTCCATAGCGTTTTCACGCAGCATCGAGTGAAGCCTTGAAAAGGAACGTCTCGGGTTACATTGCTGTAACCCTGTTCCCTGAAAGGCGGGAACGAGATGCTGCGTCCGAATGCCGCACTACCACGTGACCGGACGGCTGTTCAGACAAATTAATCTGAGGTTGTTGCCGGCTCACCTGTTTTTATAACCTCCACCTACATCTAATCAGATGACGTCACCTGGTCGAGGTTATATATAGCCAAAAACTTTGGCGTGTTTTCACAGCATGCTTCAACGACCGGCAACGCGACAAAATGGTTCCCATAGCGTTTCACGCAGCATCTCGTTCCCGCCTTTCAGGGAACAATGAACACATACTGTAAGAAGATGGATGGATGGATCGATGGATAAAATGGTTGAATCGATATACAGTATAAGAAGAATGAGAAAATACATAGGTAGAGGTATGGATGAATGGATGAATGGATTGATGCATGAGCATTGAGTTCAACGAATGAATGGATGGAAATGTAGTATGCATATGGTTGGGTTCATGATACATGAATACACGCTTGGATGAATGAAAGGGATGAGTGAAAGGAATTGGAGACTACATGTGTCAATGTGTAAATGGATGGAGAGATAAATGAATGAATGGGTGAATACTGTAGATTAATTAAATGATGGATGGCTTGTAGATGACGGATGAATGATGAATTTATACCTGAGTAAAATGATGAATGGATTAATGGATTAATTAATAGTAATCTGCAAAAGTGTCAGGATGGCCGAGTGGTCTAACGCACCAGACTCCAGGTTAGTCCCTTTCCCCTGTGATGAGGAGGATTCTGGTCTCCGATTGGAATCATAGGTTCGAATCCCACTTCTGACATGCAGGATTATTAGTGGCAGTGGTAGCTCAGAGGGCTAAGGCACTGAGTTACTGATCAGAAGATTGGCGGTTCGATCCCCAGCTCCACCAGGTTGCGACGGTTGGGCCCTTGAGCGAGGCCCTTAACCCTATCTGCTCCAGGGGCGCTGTATCATGGCCTGCGCTCTGACCCCAGTTACGCTGGGATATGCGAAGAAGGAATTTCACTGTATTGTATATGTGACAAATAAAGGTTTAACTTAAATAACATAATAGTGTGAGATTGAGGTCTATAAACAAGGTTGCCAGATTATTATCAATAAATCGATCACTATAAAAATCTCTAACTGCAGCTTATGAACCAAATTTCATCCACCGTGTGAAGACCTTTTCAGGTCCATTGTGGTTAAACTTTGAATAATTAGGTGGCAAATGTGTCAGAGCTGCACACACAGCTACAGTGTTTGCAGACAGAGACATAAATAATCCTCAGTCCATTTAACAGAACCTCTTATGTTCAAATTTACACCTAAAAATTGACACCTAGTGAAGTGTAAATTCAGGAAAACGTCACTTGTGGCTAGCAGATATGAAGTTTCATTAGGAGATCTGCCGCTCAAATTAGTCAGGAGCATAGCAACCGTCTTGACAACACACAGCAGGATTACACAAAACACACACAGTGTAGTGTGAGTCAACTCTTGAGCGTTACTCAAGAATCCCGATTCGACCACGTTTGTAGTTAGACAAACCGCACAGGGTAAACCCTACACTCGTCTCCATGCAGCTTAGAGAATGTCGTGCTTGTTTAGTATTTAGTTTAGTCATATCTCTATGCTCGGATCCTCCCTGCACCCCCCCCCCCCCGTCCCCCCCCCACCTCGCCCCATATGCTGCATCTCGTTTTCTCTCTCTGTTTGTTTTGTACATGGTGTCTGACTCAACTCACATTGTTAGACCCAATTATGTGGCTATTTCTGACACATTTACCAACGAAATGACAGGAAGTACACAGGCATTTAGGACAAAGTTTCAACATTGCGAACGTTGCACAAGTTACACCAGCTGTGACATCACTGTAGGTAATTACACTAAGTCCAATATCAGTTAGTGATCCGTGCTGATTTATTGTCACTTATCTGAAAATGTTGCGAAGTTGTGATTGCGTAAGTATTCACCACAGTTGCTTTAAAACCGTTTCCTGAACATGGGTGTGTCATGCTAACGGTGTCGAATGTTCAGATTGTTAACGAGGAGTAACTTGTCATTAGCATACTTTGTTGATAGCTTTATTCGATTATTGCTTTATTAGAGAATTGCTCTGTTTTGAGCAATGCTCCTTATTAATGAGCCTTAACATTTAATTACAGCCCCACAGGACAATTTCAATTTCTCCAACCATTCAAGGAATTAACAGTTAATCACTTAGATTTTATACAATATATGGCCCATACACTATGTATATGCATATGTATACACTGTACTGTAAATACTGTATGCATGTGTACATTACCATTGAAAAGTTTGTACACCCCTTCTAATTCCATGATACTTCTTTCATAGAAGGCGTTTATCCAAAATGTGCAATAACCACCTTTGAATAATCTCCTCTGATATTGAGATGTACTGTATATCTGCTACTTCTGCTCCGTAAAGCTTCATAACGGCTCTAATCTGAGGTGCTGGTGGTTAATTGGTGATTTCTGAGGCTGGTAACTTTAAATGAACATCTCCTCTGCAGCAGAGCTCAGTTACTGTGTGTATATATACTGTGTGTATATATACAGTATATATATATATATATATATATATATATATATACTGTGTGTGTGTATATATATATATATATATATATATATATATATATATATACTGTGTGTATATATACTGTGTGTATATATACATTCATTCATTCATTCATCTTCTATACCGCTTTATCCTGTATTTAGGGTCGCGGGGACCTGGAGCCTATCCCAGGAGACTCAGGGCACGAGGCAGGGTACACCCTGGACAGCGTGCCAATCCATCGCAGAGCACACACACACACACTCATTCACACACTATGGTCAATTTAGGAACGCCAATTAGCCTAATCTGCATGTCTTTGGACTGTGGGAGGAAACCGGAGTACCCGGAGGAAACCCACCAAGCACGGGGAGAACATGCAAACTCCATGCACACAGAGACGGGAATCGAGCCTGGCCGGAATCGAACCCGGACCCTGGAGGTGCAAGGCAACAGTGCTAACCACTACACCACCGTGCCGCCCCTGTATATATACAGTATATATATATATATATATACTGTGTGTGTGTATATATATATATATATATATATATATATATATATATATATATACTGTGTGTATATATACTGTGTGTGTGTATATATATATATATATATATATATATATATATATATATACTGTGTGTATATATATATATATATATATATATATATATATATATATATATATATATATATATATACTGTGTGTATATATACTGTGTATATATATATATATATATATATATATATATATATATAGGGTATAAGAGGAAGAACATATCAAGATTACTTTCATGGCTAAATCAGGAAACCGCCGGAAGCTTTGCGATGCCTTTAACAGGAAACATGGCATGCACACTTCCATTCGCTTTGAGACCTTTAGTGTCTCAAAACACAGTTTTATGTTTTTAGTGTATCTCACTATGACATGAGCAAAAGACATGAGCATGTGACGTGTGAGACATGCCGTTCCCACAGTGCTCAACAGAACAGCATTTGGCATTACTTTCATTTATAGAGAAATGCGCTTCTGCTTCCTCCTTCTCTTCCTCCTGCCATGTGACATCTCCTGCCTCTAAACCCTTATACGCCTTGCACTGTGGCAGTGTCATGGGTTTGGCCCTCAAGACATCGCCTGTGTCGTCATAAGATCCGTGAAAGAGACCACAAGACCTCCATTAGCCCGGAGGACTGACTCACTTTCCACTAATGCTCCAGATTAGAGAAATCCTGGCCTTTGAAGCTAATGCTCATGCATTAGTGTCAGCACGTTTCTCTTATCTGAGAGGCGCTGCCACACAAATCAACACTTACAGAGATGACGAGCCAGAGGATCACTGCAATAATCCTAGGGAAAAGTGATTATGTACACAATTTTTACCTAATTTGGTAGTATTTCTTGACTAAACACTAAATCTTGCTACCTAGCTAGCTTTTGTAACATGTTAGCATGACCGATTTTATCTTACACTTGCTAGCATTGTTTGATAATGACTTTAGATTGCTAGCAAGGGGAGTAGTGGTGCAGGCGGCTAACGCTCTAGATTAGGGATCTGGGTTCGAGCCCCGCTGTTGGAGGCTAGTAAGTTAAAGCACACAGTGCTATAGTGTGAATGACATTAGCTACCCTGCTAGTGATTTTTGGATAGTCAAATATTTTAGCTAAAAAACAAAAAACAATTTCGTCCTATTAGCAGCTCTAGTTGCTAAATGATAACACAATTCTGATAACTTATGTTAATGCTTTACATTTTTAGCACGCACTGTCGCTATTTTTACCGAGGTGCCAATAGAGACCCTGTATTAATAATTAACCTAATGTGTTTGTATGCTTTGTTTCCTTACTAGATACCCACCTTGTACTATCCAGTCATGTAGTGTAAGAGCTTCCTGTTATCCTTCATGCTGAATAATCAATATATGCATTCAGCAAACAGCGAGCCATTGTTCTGATCACTGTACTACTGTAGCCGAGAGGTGAGTGAAGCCATTGTTCACATCAGTGCAACGAGTTCAAGACTAAGACTATGATCAAGAATGAAAAAATCATGTTTCACCTTGATGTGTTCAGAAAGTCACTTTTGATACCATGGCCACCGTTCCTAACACGTTGCTATCAGGGGATTTGTGGGTAAGAATCAAATGTCACCAAAGCCAGGAACTTTTATAGTGACCCACTGTACTATACTGTATGCTTTGATAGAAAACTGCTGTAGTGGAACAGAGCTGATTCCTGAATTCTAGCACAATCCCGCATTTTCCAGGCATAATTTCATTGACGTTTAATTCCTGGAAAGAGAAAGATAATGCGTCTGCTTGTCCAGAACAGATACTTTGCTTTGTACTGTATATGAGATAAGAGGCTGATTGTACGCTTTTTCAAGACCATATTCAGTCATGCTTCCAGGACATTTCCCACATAGCTTTCGTCAGTTTATATACAGTAGTTCTAGTTTTTTTTTTCTTTCCTAGATTTTTTTTTTGGGTTCGTCTGGAGGTCTTTTGAAATTTTTTGCTTCGTTTTTGGGAACTCTGATCATTAAAGAAGTTCGTTGTCTTTCCCATGGAAAGTGGAAATTCTGGACGTTCTAAAGTTCTTTAATTTCTTATGATGCTTTTCAGTCTTCAATCTTTCAATATTCTTCAGTATATTCTTCGATATTTGAAAAATAGAGGTTCCTTTGGAGTTTGTTCGAATGTTTTAGCTGTTTTCTTTTGCTAGATATTGGGGAAATCTTTCCAAGAATAAGCAGAAGCTCTAGGTCTTCTGGAGGTTCTTTGGCTTGTTAGGGTCATTTTCCAGTAGGGTATTCTTGGTCTTTAAGTTTTTCTTTTTTTTTCCACCACAATATTTAGGGACGCTCTTAGAATATTTGGTTGTTCTGGAAATAATTAAGTTTTTTTCCAGGATACAGTATGTGGAAACTTTGGATTTTTTTTTTGTTTCTTCTTGAGTTTCTTTGAATTTTTAGATTGCTTGATTTGGACACTGGTTCTTATAAATTCTTCAAAATGTTTGTTTTTTCCCCCCAGGCTATTTATTCATTCATTCATTTTCTATACCGCTTAATCCTGTGTTCAGGGTCGCGGGGGACCTGGAGCCTATCCCAGGAGACTTCGGGCACTAGGCGGGGTACACCCTGGACAGGGTGCCAATCCATCGCAGGGCACACACACATACACACACTCACACACCCAATCACACACTACGGGCAATTTGGGAACGCCAATTAGCCTAACCTGCATATCTTTGGACTGTGGGAGGAAACCGGAGTACCCGGAGGAAACCCACCAAGCACGGGGAGAACATGCAAACTCCATGCACACAGAGACGGGAATCGAGCCTGGCCGGGGAATTGAACCCAGACCCTGGAGGTGCAAGGCGACAGTGCTAACCACTACACCACCGCGCCGCCTCCAGGCTATTTACTCATATATATTTACTTTCTACTAGAAGTCAGTTTTTCCCCCAGGAAACATTGGAATTCTGATTCTTTTTGATGCCATTTGAGAGGTTTTATTCCCTATTTAAGTTGTTTCTATTAAAACAAAGTCGTATTAGGACAAGCACATGAATACGGTAGAAACCAGCCAGCACTTAGTTATCGGGCCTGAGAAATAAGCAGTATGGTGTCACAAGCTGTAGACAATGACAAGCCAAGAAAATGTAAATATTAATTCTATTAATCTACACAATCCTGACTCAACTCTTGTGAGGAAAGCTCAGCTGGACGTGAGCGAAGTGAGTATAAGGATTAGCGGGTCATGAGCAGAGCGTCACTATCTCAGGTGAAGCAGATTAGCGTTGAGGTTAAATCTGTCTAAATCCGACTGTGGCATTGCGACAGTGAAAGAGTTGGAGACTAGCTCGGGTTCTCACGTACCTGCTCTGGGGTAATACACAGTATATCAGATAGCAGACTACACAATAACGTACACCAGTAAGCATAACCATCACCATCAGATAGCAAACAATACAACCGGATAATGTTGCCATGGAGACAGTGAAAGTTAACAAACTTTTCTGAAATGCAGAGGTTTGATAAGACACACAATGAAGAGGTGTTGCATTTCTCATTTTCTTTGCACATATTTAAGATTGTTAGATAATTTACCTTACAGGCGGAATGTATACAGTATATGAAAGGTTTATCTACTGAAACGTGCGTTAAGCAGGTGTATCATCATGGGGCACGACTTCAACTAGCGTGTGTGTGTGTGTGTGTGTGTGGTGTGTGTGATTTGGGGAGCTGGACAGCTGTGCCACAGGACAAAGACAAGCAATGTTTCATATTAGTTTTTTGTGCTTCGTTTCACTTTATGACGAGAGGAATTTCCAATAACATCATAATTAATAAATCTAAATAATCCTACTGTATCTCAGCACCTAAATCTACCCCCAAGCTTAATCTCTGTGCCAAAATAGGAAACCTTTGGGATCTTTCAGTTTTTTTCCCCCCTCTACTAGGCCATAAAAATATTACCATTAAATGCCCCCATCCACACACACACACACACACACACACACGATTATTTATATAGAAACACTATCCTACAAATTGTTGTCAATGCCTACGTGCACATATTCTCATGTATGACTGCATTGCTCCGTAATTCCTTTAGACACGGGTGTATTCCCACACCGCTTTCCGTGTTAAGTGAGTCATCATCCTCCATCCAAGTAAGTCACAAGGAATTTTTACCCCACCCTAAACATTCCCTCATGCTGGAATACCACATCTAGTGTGTGTGCATGTGTGTGTGTGTATATATATATATATATATATATATATATATACAAGTTTGCCCCCTACTGGAAAACTGAGGCAGAACTCACCCCCCCCCCCAACCCTCCACCCCACCAAGCACCAACGCTGACCTCTCCCTAAATTCCAGAAGATACTGTACAAGATCCACACATATGGAGTAAAGCTGGAGTGAGCACACATATACTGTAGCGATAATAAAAAACACAGTTTTTTTTAAGTATATATAAAGTGTAAATATATATATATATAATGTATATTCCAGTCAAATGAAAGAGCAACCCAGTTTGAAAAATAATAATTAGTCCTTAGCCCGTGTGTCTGTCACCAGAGTATTTAGACAAATACGCAGCAGGCATCTGGTAGATTAAAACCTGTATGTACAGTATGTGGTTGTAAATGTAATTTATGACGGCGGCACAGAGGCTTAGTGGTTAACTCTTGCACCTCCAAGGTCCGGGTTTGATTCCCGCCTCAGGTCTGTGTGCATGGAGTTTGCCTGTCCTCCCCCTGCTTGGTGGGTTCCTCTGGATACTCTGGTTTCCTCCCACAGTCCAAAGGCATGTATATTAAGCTAATTGTCCGTAGTGTGTAAATGAATGTGTGTATGTGTGTGTGCCCTGCGATGGATCGGCACCCCGTTCAGGGAGTATCCGCTCGCTCGAGTATCTGCCTCGTATCCGATCCTGGGATAGGCTCCAGGCCAATACATATTATTATGAACCAAGTTATAAAACATATAATCATGATAAACATGTCCATTATAGTCAGCTCCTTAGTAAGAGCATGCACTAGCTTTCTATAGTATTTTTTTTTTAGTAATGTAGCTAGGTACTGTAGGCAGTTGAGCTGCACAGGTTTCTTGAGGGAATAGAAATTAAGCATGTTTGCTAACTAGCAAGCTAATCCTATAGGTCTTAACTAACATGCCAACTTTGCTAATATGAGCGTTAACTACTTAGCTGAGTCTAAAGATAATAGCGTTTGATAGCATGCAGTGAAAAAATGTGTGTGACGTGTTAACAAATGCTTTTAGTGCACTACGTGACATTTCAGAAAACACATCATTAAACACAACTGCGATCTGGAGGATGGTCTCACTCATTGCAGCCAACCATCACTTAGCGATGTCAGCTGTATATTTCTGACTGTGTAAAAGATGCAGCTACGCTATATGGACAAAAGTATTTGGCCAAAATTGTTAATTATTGAGTTTAGCTGTTTCAATCAGACTCCTTATCCCCATCTTAATGTCTCAGCATACCAAGACATCTTGGACAATGCTATACATCTATGCAACTTTATAGCAACAGTTTGGGGAATGCGCTTTTTTATTTCAACATGACTGAGCCCCATTGCACAAAGCAAGGACTATAAAGACATGGCTTGATTAGTTAAATGTGGAAGAACTTGATCGGGCCCAACACAGAGCCCTGACCTCAACGCCATCAAATACCTTTGAGATTAACTGGAACGGAGATTGCGAGCCAGGCCTTCTCAGTGCATGATCAGTGCCTGACCTCGTAAGAATGAATGGGCATGAATTCCCACAAAAACACTCAAAAAAACTAACTGGGAGACCAAATCCATATTGAAGTATATGTATTTGGATACAATGTCATCGCAGATTTGGGGAAATACTTTTGCTCATATAGTGTATGTGTACTGTATGCGTATGTTTGGGACAGCCAGGTGTAAGGGATATTGAATATTGACATCACTAAAGTCAATGCAATGTCTCAGACCCTGTGTGGAAGCTTTTTAAACAGAGGCTTTGGCACAAAGCAAAGAATTTTTACCATAAATCATTAAAAAAATACGTAAAAAAAAGAAAAAAAAAGCGTGAGGACCTGCCCTGCTCTAGGATAACAGAAAATCAGTACTAAGATCAGTCTGAGAGAGGTCTAGAATGTCTAGATGGATTTTAATGCTATTTTGGCTTGCGTGCATGTGTGTGTGTGTGTGTGTGTGTGTGTGTGTGTGTGTGATTTCAATTTTTCTTCTCTGAGCCTTGCAAAACCTCCTGCCCTGGGTATTGGCACACTGCAATGGGAGCATTTACTAAAATTCAGCCTGACCCCCACCTCGGACTGTCTAGACCGTTACTCACAGAGTTTCAGAGAAAGAGGGAGAGCGCATCAGCATGTGTGTGTGTGTGAGTATCTGTGCTCTAAATCGTTACCCTTCTTTTGTTCCGTTTAAAGAGTCTACATCACTACTAGTGTGACACCGGTGCTACAAAATGCCATAAGAGGACAGCGTATAAATTATACAGAATAATCACAAGGTTTACACATGATGTAAATGAATGTAAACATATTCGAGTGTAACATTTTCCTTCCACGTCCCAAACTACAGATTGATTAGTTTAAGTCCCTTCTACTGTATAAGTGAATACATGTGTGTAAGTGTATGTATGTGCATGGTGCCCTCTGATGGATTGGCATCTTATCCAGGGTGGTATTACCCTTCTCATACCCAGCGATTTACCCCCCCCCCCCCCCCCTTCCCCCGGGACAGCTACAGCCCAGTCCAGGAAAAAATGCTTAGGAATGAATGAAATTTTTACTTTACAAAATAATGACCACAAGACCTGATCAGAACACAAACCCAGTGCCCATAGTTTTTTTTTTTTTTCTGACAAGGTTAGAAAGTTAAAGGATGTGGTTATTTCTCAGCAGCTGTTCCTCTCATGGCTCATATTCACTCAGGCTCGAGCTCAGCATTTCCCCTTTTCCTGTTAGATAACAGTCAGCAATACAGAGCGAGGGAAAGAGGAGGCTTCATATCCTCTCTGGGTGCTGTAATCAGTAACACTGACAACCACACACACACACACACACACACACACGGTCATTTTGGTGTGTGTGTGTGTGTGTGTGTGTGTGTTTTATTAGCAACCTTCAGGAGTTTGGCAGGCTGCTGTAGAAAGCCAGAGCAGCAGGAATGTAATGAGAGCCAAGGTTCTGCTGAGCTGGAACCCGTGACTCGGCTGAAACAAACCTGAACACACTGAATACTGATGTAAACACACCTAAGATACACACAGGAACTGACTAACTTGTAACGTGGAATAATTATAAAATTAAAACGAAATTGAAACCTGAGATTCTGAAGCCTATATAATGTATTAGTCTAAATAAACAAAGACTATGATTATGATCATGACCCTTGATTCTATCATCTTCCAACCACATCTATCTACAGTATGTGTATATAATTAATGATTTCTATCATTTAAGTCTGACAGTTATGCAAGTAAATAAAATTTCAGGAAAGGGGCAAATACGCGTTTGTTCCTGCACATTTGTATATATATATTGAATATTATACAAAGATTACCCAAGAAAATATACAATGCAGTTTTTAAATGATGATTTCATTTATTAGGGGAAAAGTTGCCCTAACCTACTGTACCTGGCCCTATGTGAAAAAGTAATTGCCCCCCAACCAACCCTTCCATGTACACCTACTGTATGTTCCTGCTACTCCTTCATATACTCCATCTGTATGTTAATTGACCCTTTTCGTCTTCCACATTCCATATCTTGGTCAAATGACCTTTCTCTCTGTCCATTGGTTCTTATTAAATGGTATTCATAATAAATCTGTAGATTGGCTTGCTGATTCAGATTCTGTCCATGTCCATATGCGGTATCTGTCCATATGAACTTACTCTTTGCTGAGTGTTTATTCTGTGTTAATAAGCATTAAAGAAAGAATTAGGACGTCTGGCCGGTCGTCCTCTGCGAAGTTTACGCCAATGAGCTCGCCATAAAGCCGGATGAGATTATCCCTTACAGTCCAGGGGTGAGGAAAGGAAGTTTAACTTGAACCTGCATTAAAATTGATCTCGTTAAATCTTGTTATTATATTAACTTTCACATTTTTATAACAGTGTGACGAATCTGAGGGATCACGATCCAAAGAAAGAAATTAATTACAATATTTATTACTGTTTCTTTCTGCCAATTTTTTCACACACACACACACACACACACACACACACACACGCACACACACTCTTTCACTACTGCAGCTTTGTTTTTCTTCTTCATGTTCCATCAGTAGGGGGCAGTAAACTCCTTACACTATTAATCTAATTATTGTAATCAATGATATGATTAGATCAGATTAGATTAGATTAGATTTTATTGTCAGTGTGCAAAGTACATTTACAGAGCCAATGAAATGCAGTTAGCATCTAACCAGAAGTGCATAAGTGGCTTATTTACAATAAATAATGTGGTATTAAAAATAGAAGGTGCATTAGGTAATAAAGAGATGAAAATAAAGATAATATATACAGTATACATGCAGCACGGTGGCTTGCACAACCTCCAGGTCTTGGGTTTGATTCCATCATGGGGTCCGTGTGCATGGAGTTTGCATGTCCTCCCCATGCTTGGTGGGTTTTCCCCAGGTTTCCTTTCACAGTCCAAAGGTGTTCAGAATAGGCTAACTGGAGTTCCCAAATTGCCCGTAGTGTGTGAATGTTGACCGGAGGTCCTTCCACAGTCATACAAATGGGAATAAATACTAGAGATGTTCCGATACCATTTTTCCCTTCCCGATACCGATTCCGATACTTGGGCTCAGGGTATCGGCTGATACCGAGTACTGATCCGATACCTGGGTGTGTATCTGTACAGTGTGTGTGTATGTAAGTATATATATACATACACACAATAAAAAGAAATTATATAGCCTATATATATATATAATATAATTTATTTTTTTAAGTAAAATACTACTAGCCCTGTGTAACGGGTTCGACCCTAAGTGCACGGGCGACAGCATGAAACACGGACACGAGGGGTGGTCTTACAGGAAAAAGGGTCATTTATTTAGAAAAATGGGGAAGGAAAGGGTTAAAGGCTCTCTGCGGTCTTTTCCGCTTCGGCGGCAGGGATGCGAAGGCGGGCTCTACGCGGAAGTGAAGGTGCCGCGGGAGCTCGCGCAGCTCGTTCACGCGCTCCTCTCACGGAGATCAAAGGCGCCCTCTTTTTTTAAGTCTTTGGGGCGCATCACATCGCCCCGCTCTTGTGCCACTGTCTCTCATAAAATCCACCGCGTCGCAAAGTCCAGCTTCCCAACAGTCAGACCCCGAGCTACACTCCCCGCTGTGTTTTATAGCACCGGGATCATTAGCAGCGATAGCTCATGGGCCGTTGCCTGATTCTGCGGCCCTGCTCCTTCACAAACCTAAAGGGGGGGAGGCCGCCTAACTAGTGAGCGAGGAGCGATATCAATTTGGGCGCACGCCCATCACAGGCGCACGCCGTGACACTCTGTAAGTAAGTTAAGCTAGCAAAGCTAGCAGGCATAAATAGGTTATGTTTAGGAAAATGGTATCGGATCGGTACGTGGACTCAAATACTCACCGATTGCGATGCCAGATTTTTTTGTGGTATCGGCAGCATTTCAGATACCAGTATCGGAATCGGAACAACCCTAATAAATACAATGGTCACTATAGGCCTCCACAGTCCCTAGTTGGACTGTACAGGGGTTCCTAGATACCCCTGAATATTTATACATATGTACATTTGTAAATTCTGAATGATACAGTACAGTATATACAGAATAAATATAGGTGTAATATACAGTAGTGCAACTTTAGGGTGGTAACAATAACTATGCTGCAATTTATTATTATTTTTTTTTTTAAATAACCAGCTATTTAAAAAAAGAGTTAGTGTTTCCACCCTTAGGTTGATCAGTCATCCTTAACATCACATCTTATACTGTAAAAATAATTGTATAAAATTATACAATTTATCTCAAATTAAATGTATTCTTTAACCATTTCTAGATGCATTTCATTATTCAGTTAATTCTCTATTACTCGCAGTACACTGGCATGCATTACCTCACCTACCACACTAGGAAGTGTCATGTCTTGTGGTTTGTGTGTGTGTAGCAACCGTTAAACTAACTTATGGGTGTGGCTTGTTTAAAAACTGTATTAAAAAAATAATAAATCGATGTGAAAATTTGCTGCTTGTTTTACGTCACGTTGTAGGATTCTTACAAGCTTCTTCGGCAGATAAGATTAGTAAAGCGATCTACCAAAGGTTTATGATACTTCTTTGGCCAAGACAAGCCACAGGATCGGTCCGAGAAATGAGTATTTTAAGCTGAACAGAAATTAGAAATTAATTTAAGACAATTGATTGGATTTGTCGTCCTACCAGAAGTTGGCCGTATATACATTGACTGTACTTAAGTAAAAGTAGAGAAACCCTAGGTAAAATATTACTCAAGTAAAAGTACAAGTCCACCATACACTATGTACTTGAGTAAAAGTTCAAAGGCACTTAAACAGTAATTCTGTTTCCGCTTCCTGATCCTTTTTGTGTTCCACCTCCAATACTTGGTCACAAGGTCATGTTCTTGTAGAAGGTATTTAAGCCAATTGCTTGAATTTGTCACTTTACCAGAGGTGGGCAAAGAACACAAATCCTGTACTTGAGTAAAAGTAGAGATACCCCAGGTAAAATATTACCCTATTACCCCAGGTAAAATATTGCTTGAGTGAAAGTTCAAAAGCATTTATCTTTAAGTATCCTATCCAAGATCCTAATTATACTAAAAGACTTTAAATTCAAACACCTGCTACGTGATTGAATGTTTCACGGAGAGAGAAAAAAATCATGCAATTTCGAATAATAGTTATTTAATTTGCAATATTGCTTTTTCTTAAAATTGTAGTGGAGTTTAAATAAAAAGTATTCCATAATAAAACTACTCAAGAAATACAGTGAAAACACTACTTAAGCACAGTCACAAAGTAAATATACTTACAGTAGGTACCTTTCACCTCTACAACTTCACCACATCATATGTACAGTAATTTGCCTAGATTTAAGCAAATCCCAATTCAAATGTCAGGTTCGAGTTGTTACTGATGCGTGGTTTGTGCTGGTGGAGACGTACACAGGAAATGAACAGTCTCCTGTCCCTCGCTAGGCTAGTCGCCAGCGCAGTTTTAAAATGCGTAAGAGAACAGCTTGTCATGAATAGCAGTGTGGCCTTTACATTTTACACTGAGTCAGTTTCCTGCTTGTTTAATGTTAGACGGCTTCTAAAGTTAGACGTGATAGAGTAAAATCCCTGCCGTGTGATTTAGCCCGGGCCTGATCAGCTCCTTTTCTCCTCTATAAAGCAGCGTGTTGAGCAAGCACAAATGCTCCACCACGGTCCTGAAAAGGTCATTTGAAACAGCAGTTAGAGCCTGTAACCGAAATTACCGTGCACGTAAATCTATGAAATTGCAGCACCGATGACGAACCAAGCAAAGCGTTTGAGCCGGGAGCTGCGGGAATCGATTCATTCAGGACCTGCGAGAGAGCGTGGCGCAGAAGAAAAGACATGATTGATTGTGGAGCAGCAGGAACCGTTCAGGCTCAGGCCTGCTTGTCATCCGGAGAGAAAATCAGGTGTGATGACCGATTAGGCACTTTCACACACTGCAGCTCATCTTTACTTGGGGGAATAAAAGAAAAGTATCTGTGTGTGTGGGTGTGTGTGTGTGGGTGAGGCATAGGAGTAAAGGTTGTTGTGATGACTTATTTTTAGTTGGTGTAAATGGAATTTTTTTTAAAGTGCAGTTCGAGCAAGCATGACATTATTGATACGGTCAATTAATCTTTAATGAATATGGAAGGAGTCTCCAGTTCAAGTGCATACTCAAGTACATCACAAGCATTTGTTTTTTGCCTTATTACTTTGAATGACTCTTTATAGCTGATATAACCTACTGTAAGTGACAACAATTTTTTCCCCCTGAACATTAAATGTAAAAAGATGATTTAAAATCTTTTAATTAAGAAATTTTGAAATAATAAAAATGATTATTAATTAATATTGATTTAATATCGACTACATTTTGTATGTTACTGTATGTGAAGTAGATTTCAATCTCCATTTATTTTTGATGTATTCAAGTGTAATTAGTGTCAGATTAATTAGGCGCTTCAGCAGACCGTACCGAGTTGGCTCCTTGACAGCTAATCTGCCCGAATCCATCTGGGGTCGATTATCCATCAACACACCTGAGACGATGGCTGCTAATTAACCGACGCTTTAAACAGGAGATCGGTGGTCAGAGCGCGAACCCACGCTGGATCGTTGATGAATTCAGCTTTAACGAGAACCTCAGGTTCGAGCCAAGCTGCTCTGACATGATGTTAAAGCAAATAGGAATTAAAGTAGATTTCTGCCATACAAATAATCTCATTATTATAAGGAAAAAAAATCTATTAGCATAAAATAACATATTATTGTAAAAAAAAAAGATGTTTCTTACTACAAATGAAACGTCTCAATGATGGATGTTAGAAGTAATGTCTTAATTATTGTATTTCTAAGAACGAGAAACATACTGTATCTTTGTATTAAAAGAAATATTTTGACATTACAAGAAAAGTATCTTGGTATTATTAGAAAACATCTGCAGTGAAGATAAAAGCATTGTGTGATTATGAGCTAAGTATCTCATTACTATTTCAAAACATCCATTTACATAAAAGCAGCTTGTAATTATAAACAAGGCATCCTGTTATTATGAGAAAAGCAGAGTCTTATTACTAGAAAGCATCTCATTAGTGTCTTGGTTATCAGTGTCTTGGTATTATAATAAAAATGATTTATTATAACTGATAATGTATTACTATTAAAAGAAAAGTACCACGTTAGAAAATAAATTGTTACTGGGTTATTCCAGTGTTATGGACGTGATATTAACAAAAAGCCCTCAAAGCATGGACAAGCTTAGTATCTGTGAATTAAATTGAATAACCTTACATAAACATTTATATCCTGACAATATACAGCATTTTATCAGCGTTATTCACGCAGAGTATACTAGGTGCGTTCAAGTCAAACTGGGACTTGTGATGAAATTTTTGGTGAATGTAAAAGAGATTAACACTTATGGAAGACTTTGATTACTATACAGTGATGAGACTCAAAAGATTTTTGAACAGTGCAAACATTTTAAAGAAGGCTGTACGTTCTGTGAAAGAGATCCCGGCCGAGGTGGCTCGCAGCCCACTGCAATCGCTCCCGTGAACATTCGTTGATTGGAATGCCTTATTCTTATACATTTAAGAATAACCTCAATTTGCAGAACCTGCAGAAGAGACGCATCTGTCTGTGGGAACTGTACACACAATCATTCACCAACACCACTTGCACAATACAGGGACTCGGCTATTGCCACATCCCTCTTACAGTCCTGACCTCACTCCAAGACATTTCCACATGTTTGGCCAATACAGGAGTTCCTGGGAGGCCAGGGTTTCAGGCTTGAAGCAGGCAGTCTGATCATGGCTCCGATGTACTGTGAAAACCTTCTACCTTTAGGGTATTTAAACACTAGTGAAACACTGGGAGAAGTGCATTAGGGACTATATATAGAGAAATAAAGGGAGTTTTTATTACAAGAAAACCTCTTTTTTATTATTATTTCAAGTAAAGTATCTTGTTAGAGATTGGAAAAATGTAATTATAATTAGAACATTTTTGTTATTATTATTATTAGAATTTTTTATTATGAGTCTGTCATCTCATTATTATTCTCATCATACTTCTTATTATTATTATTATTAGTAGTAGTAGTATAAAATAATATAATTAAAAAATTATCTCATTATTATATCATCTGTCTGACATTTACATTTGGCAGACGCCCTTATCCAGAGCGACTTTACATTTTTTTTTATACATCTGAGCTTTTAAGGACCTTGCTCAAGGGCCCAACAGGGACAACTTGGTGGTTGTGGGATTTGAACCTGGGCCTATTCCAGAGGACTCGGGGCACTAGGTGGGGTACACCCTGGGCGTGGTACCAATCGCAGTGCACACTCACACACACACTCACACACTCACTCAAACACTATGGCCAATTTGAAAGCTCCAAGTAGTCTAATCTGCATGTCTTTGGACAGTTGGAGGAAACCGGAGTACCCAGAGGAATCCCAGCAAGCACGGGGAGAACATGACACACACACACACACACACACACACACACACACAGACCCTGGAGGGGCGAGGATGCGGAGGTCAGATCTCAAAGAGACTCCCAGAAGAGTAAACTTAATAAAAGGCGACTGTAGTGAGACTGTTTAAAATAAATGAATAACAGAGTGTAGATATGAGTGTGCACTTTTCTAATAACATTCTGTTATATATGAGGGAGCCGTAGCAAAAACGCTCGAGAGAAAACTAAAAAAAAAAAAAAGAGAGAGAGAAAGACACAGAGAGAGAGAAAGACACGCACCACTAATGCACCAGAACCCATTAGAGTTTTACATCTAATCCTGCGGGCCAAAAATCAGCGTCTCACCCGTCCTGGAAAGTGACAGGCCGTGTGTATGTGTATGAGTATGTGTCGCTGTGTGTGTGTGTGTGTGTGTGTAAGTATGTGTAAGTATGTGTGTCCTCCCTGAGGACGCAGAGTTTTTGAAGGATGACTCCCATCACAGTAAAGCTCATTGGCTCAGTTTGTGTTAATGGGAGTGAGAGAGTAATGACGTCTCAGCGTGAGTTCACGAGGGCTTTTGAAAACTCACATCATCAGGAGAAAAAAGTGAGATGTTTGGGAAAACGAGGCAGTACGTACGGAAAGGAGGACAATCATCTGACGATGTTAGTTTAACTAGTTGTTGTACTGTAGTAGCGCTTAAAGCTCAGAGCAGTTGAACATTATTTTATTTATTTATTTTTTTTTACATATATAAACATATAGTGTTGGTCTCAAGATTGTGCAGTATAGAATGACGTATCATTTGTTTCAGAACAACATAGGCAATATAAATATTCATATGAATGAATTAATGAAAATGCAAATGTTCAAGCAAAAAAAAACAATGGGTCACATAGGCAAAGAAATAGCAAAGATGCACATGATCACATGCTTTTATTGTTGTTTTCGGTTGTCGCTATGACCAAAATAATAATAATAATAATAATAATAATAATATGCTAATTTGGCAGCGCGGTGGTGTAGTGGTTAGCACTGTCGCCTTGCACCTCCGGGGTCTGGGTTCGATTCCCGTCTCTGTGTGCATGGAGTTTGCATGTTCTCCCCGTGCTTGGTGGGTTTCCTCCGGGTACTCCGGTTTCCTCCCACAGTCCAAAGATATGCAGGTTAGGCTAATTGGCGTTCCCAAGTTGCCCGTAGTGTGTGACTGAGTGTGTGTATGTGTGTGTGCCCTGCGATGGATTGGCACCCTGTCCAGGGTGTACCCCACCTAGTGCCCGAAGTCTCCTGGGATAGGCTCCAGGTCCCCCGCGACCCTGAACACAGGATTAAGCGGTATAGAAAATGAATGAATGAATATGCTAATTTTGAGAGTTCTACATTTTTGCGATGTCATTCCCATATTCCGGTCATAGTAAAATTTACACATTATATTCTACCTGACATATCCAAAAGCCCAAATACAGTAAAACGTTGGATTGCGAGCATAATTCGTTCCAGGAGTGTGCTTGAATATCAAAACACTCGTATATCAAAGCGAATTTCCACCATAAGAAATAATGGAAACTTTGATGATTCATTCCACAACCCCGAAAATATTCATATAAAATTATTAATGCAACATATTATGTAAAAAAAAAAAACACATTAACCTGAACTTTACCTTTGAAAAAAATCCAAATGGAGCAATGTTTCCTTTAGTGTGTGTGTGTTTGTGCGTACATGCCTGTGTGCATATATATATATATATATATATATATATATATATATATATATATATATATATATATATATATATATGTGTGTGTATGTGTGTGTGTGTGTGTGTGTGAATCTCTGACACAGAGAGAAGTACCCTCTCTAATAATACTTTGTGCTTCATGCTGTAACCCACCTGTTTGTGTTACATTTAGGTATCTCATTCTTCGTTACCATTAGGGGGCGCTAAGCTACTATGTAGATTATTTATTCAGGTAGATAGCGTGAGGAAGTCAGCTTGTGTTTGGGCGCGGAAGCAATGGTTTCCTCATGCTCACCTGTCTGAAGCATGAGGGTCGTAAGATTGAGGATTGGTGTTCCAATGTCAATCTGTGGACCTTTTATGTTTTAAAGACTCTATCAAACATGAAACGGAGTTGTAGCTGACAAGGTCTACAGAGTTTGTGGTCGCTTTGTGTGCTTGCTTATATGCTGAGGCCTCTCACATGCACTTCATTGAAGTCCACCACTTTGCTCTATTGTAATTTTTCTTTATCCATCTGGAATAACTCTGGCTTTCATCTTCATCAACTTTTAGCTAAATTCGTACAATCTACAACATGTTCCCAAGTCTCCACCTGCCTTAGAGATACAAATCCCATAGGACCTATTAACACTCATTTCTTCATCCATGGTTGTTATTATTGCTATTATTATACATTTTTTAAATTGTTCCTACGTTCATTTTGAGTGTTGTAAATATTGCCATATATAAGATAACTGGCACCCTTGTACAGTGCATATATTTTTCTGCATTTTTTATCATGGTTTATCATGGGAGTCCATCTATACCAAAGTGTACAGTACATCACATTAAAGGAACTGTTTCAGATCCCCTTTTTGTCTGTGTGTAACTCAAGCCTAATTAGGGTAACGGTTATAACACACGCACACACACACGTGGTCACAATGTTATAGTAAACAGTACACACGCACGGATGTTGACTATACGAGTGATGCAGGTGGACTGAGAATGGGAGATGATTACCCATAATCCCGCAGCAAGCAAGAGAGAAGAACCATTGGCTTAGCTGTGATCATGTGACGCTTGACAGACAAAGCGCATGCGTACTACTCATATATCAAACCTTGCTTGTTTATTGAGTTTAAATAAAAAAAAAAAAGATTGTCTTGCAAAAACGCTCGCAGACCGAGTTACTCACAATCCAAGGTTCCACTGTAATAATAACTTTTGTTCTAGGTGACATATCCAAAAACTCAAATACACAGTTTGTAGGAACTCGTGCAGGAGCTTCGTTCTTATCCGGAGTCATTTCAGAACTCATTAGTTCCTCAGTACTGCCTGGAACCCCATGCGCTTTACTCTGAGTTCACACACTCTTACACACATCGCTTCCTTTTTTCCATTTAGTGAAGCAGGAGCTGATGATGTCAGCAGGAAGTCACTTGTGTATTGTTTTTTTTTTTTATGTCTATGATGGAGTGGCAGCTCCTGGACCGCATGGCAACCTGAGAAGCGTATACACTGTTACATACACACATGCACGCACAAGGCATACTGTACGCAATAGAGGATGCGTGTTTGGTGGAATGAAGTGTGAAGTAGAAAATTTCAGAGAGCAAAAACGACAAGAAGGGAGAGATCAAAGCCTCGATACGGAAACATTAGAGATTGTGAGCAAAAATCGTGAAAGTTGAAGGTGGGCATTACAAAACCGAAATCAGCTCATGAGGTCTTTGTGCATTAGCAGGTTGGAAAAAATACAAAGAAAAGCCAAATATATTTTTTATTAATGAATTACGTAAAAAAGGAAGGATTTACAGTTTGATTAATCAGTATGCTAACACAGGCATGTGCATAGACTTGGTGTTTAATAAATGTTCCATATTCAATGCATTACATTTCTTTTTTAGCTTTTTGAATGAATAGTGGAAATCGAATGTGATATGACCAGCAAAGCGGCGCCACCCAGTGGTGAAGGTTCAGTAGGTCAAAGATCACGACTGTGTCCCAAATACTACATTCAGTCCTGTTATGCAATATATTTACATACAATCACTGTATTGTATATTATACACACAGTGCATACATGTGCACACTCTCTTACACACACACACACACACACACACACATACACACACACATGCAATTTACTCAAACTCCACTCACATTCTCAGAGGAGTATACAGTATACAGTTTTGCTGAAAGGATGTCGACTCAGCATTTTATCTCACACACACACACACACACACACACACACACACACACACACATGCACAGTTTGACATGTCTATCACTCACTAACGCCTACATGCTGTGTGTATCCTCACACTGAGTCAGTCCTTAGTGCTAACAGGATGTGTGTGTGTGTGTGTGTGTGTGTGTGTGTGTGTGTATGAGTGTATAAGTGTGTGGTTGCAGAATGTGGAGTCAGCAGGAGTACTTAAATGAAATAACCTACATAAAGGTTAAAGGGATAAGTGGAAATATTGGGTTATAAACTCATTTTCCAGCACATGGGAGGAAACAAATAAGAGAGGAAGGCTTGTGGGAGTCGTTCAGTCTGAGTCGCTTCATGCGTCCATTTCCGTAATTCAGAGTAACATTTTGAAGGTTAATAGGCTGATATGATAAACAAATATTGATCATCTGTATCACACGAAATGTTAATGCCCGAATCGTCATACAATTATTTCACATCTCGTTTTACAAAACAAAACAAAAAAATTAGTCCGTTTGAATCAATTATGTCTGGGGTGAACACAAATTTATGTCAACTGCACCCTAAAATCAAATTCAAAAAAAAAACTGTGGAAGAAAGTCACATCTGAAACAAAGCATGTTAAAAAAATTATATCTTGTTATATATAATATACAGGTGAAACTGGAAAAAAAAAATTTATATCATGCAAAAGGTCATTTATTTCAGTAATTCAACTTAAAAGGTGAAACTAATATATGAGATTGACTCACTACATGCAAAGCAAGATAGTTCAAGCCGTAATTTGTCATACTTGAGATCATTATGACGTACAGCCGATGAAAACCCCAAATCCACAATCTCGGAAAATTTGAATATTACATGCAATCAATAAAACAAGGATTGTATATAGAACATATCGGACCTAAGTATAAGTATGCATACTGTATGTTCTCAGTACTTCATTTGGGCCCCTTTTGCAGAAATTACTGCCTCAATGTGGCGTGGCATGGAAGCTATCAGCCTGTGGCACTGCTAAGGTGTTATGGAAGACCAGGATGCTTCAGCTCTTCAGCCTTCAGCTCTTCTGCATTGTTCGGTCTCATGTCTCTCATCTTTCTCTTGGCAACGGCCCATATAGATTCTCTTTGGGGTTCAGGACAGGCGAGTTTGCCGGCCAATCAAGCACAGTAATCCCACGGTCATTGAACCAGGTTTTGGTGCTTTTGGCAGTGTGGGCAGGTGCCAGGTCCTGCTGGAAAATGAAGTCAGCATCCCCATAAAGCTCATTAGCAGAAGGAGCATGAAGTGCTCCAAAATCTCCTGGTAGACGGCTGCGTTGACCCTGGACTTAATGAAGCACAGTGGACCAACACCAGCAGATGACATTGCTCCCCAAATCAATACAGACTGTGGAAACTTCACACTGGACATCTTCCTCCAGACTCTGGGTCCTTTCTTTCCAAATGAGATGCAAAGTTGCTTTCATCTGAAAAGCGGACTTTGAACTGCTGAGCAACAGACCAGTTCTTTTTTTTTTCTTTAGCCCAGGTAAGACGCTTCTGACGTTGTTTGTTGTTCCTCTTGATAAGAGGAATACGACATTTGAAGCCCATGTCCAGAATCCGTCTGTGTGTGGTGGCTCTTGATGCACTGACTCCAGCCTCAGTGCACTCCTTGTGAAAGTCCCCGACACTTTTGAATGGCCTTTTCCTGACGATCCTCTCCAGGCTGCGGTCGTCCCTGCTGCTTGTGCACCTTTTTCTTCCACACTTTTTCCTTCCTCATAACTTTCTATTAATGTGCTTTGATACAGGACTTTCGGAACCTTTTGTGGCTTTAGTAAATAATTTGTAAAAGGACCGCATGTAAAAATAATCACATATCAAAGAATCACGTATGTAAGTAAGCAAATGATGTGTAAAAGAGTCACGTGTGGAAATAAATGAACCATATATAAAAGAATCATATGTGAAAATGCATGAATCATACGTAAAAGAATCATGTTTGGAAATAAATTATTCACGTGAATAAATAATATATATATTTTTAATGTGTCCGTGTAGGGGAACCGTAAAAAAACACCTGCGTGTATGAAAGTTGTGTGACTTTTCTAGTTCAGTAACTCTGATCCAGACGATCTGATTGGTCCGTATGATCACATGACCACAGGAGAGAAAAAACAGGGACTTTTAACTATCACAGAATCTTGTGAGATAACAGGAAGCGAGCGACCAGCAGGCTACACTGCTGCACTTCTCTCTCTCTCTCTCTCTCCCTCTCTCTCCTCCCATCTTGTTTTTCATCATGTCCTGCTCTTTGATCTACACGCCACACCTGCCTCAAGGCTTATGAAAGAGAATCTTTTCACCTTTATTCACTTTTCCCTGTCTCTTCCTCTCTTCATTCTTTTACTTTCACTCTTTTCTCCTTTTTTTCTCTATTCTTCGTTAATTACTAATCTCTCCTAATTGTTCACTCATCACGCTCTTTTCTTCTCCTCTACATAAATGTACCCATTGTCTTCTTTTTTTCTCCATCCTTTTTCTGCAGTTACAGCATAAGTCTAACTCTCCCTCTCTCTCTCTCTCTCACACACACACACACACACGTCCCTATTCTACAAAGCATGTTCACGTTAGATGCACATTTATTTTCATTTATGTTTACACATTTACATTAGTTTCACTTTTTATAATTAATTTGGGTATAAAAACTTTCACCCACACATTTTACAGATTTATTTTAATATTTTTTTTAATAAATGATTCATTTAATTTAACTCAATCCTTTTTTACACAATTTATATTTTTCTCTTTTACTTAATTCTTTTTTTGCATTATTTCTTTTCTTTTTTTTTTTTTACCAGATTTTTTCACCAATACTAAATAAAATAAAAAGACAATTTTTTTGTACTTTTTTTTACATTTAAATTTAGATTTTTGTCATTTTTACTTCATTACATTTTTACACGTGATTCACCTATTTTCGTTCACACATTTTACAGATTAATTTACAGATTCCTCATTTATTTTAACATGTCTCTTTTTTTCACAAATGATTGTAATTTTCCTCAATTCTTTTTTTACACTCTTTTTTTTACTTTTACTTGATTTTTTTCATTATTTATTTTCCTTTTATGTTTTTTCTCTAATAGAATTACAAGTACTTTTAAAAATCATTTTTGTACTTGGTACATTTGTGCTGGTACATTTTTTCATTTAAATACCTTTTTACACAATTAATGTTTTAAGAGTATTTTAAAGATTCTTCATTATTTTCACTTGACTCTTTTTTAAAGATGATTCATTTAATGTGTTTCTTTTTAAGCATGAGTCGCTTATTTTACTTTTACTTGCTTCTTTTTTACATTACAGTTAAACCTTGGATTGCGAGCATAATTCGTTCTGGAAGTGTGCTTGTATATCAACATAAGCGTACGTATAAAAGTGAATTTCCCCATAAGAAATAATGGAAACGCTGACGATTTTTGTTCCACAACCCAAAAATATTCATATAAAATCTAAATATTAATACAAAATCTAAAGTGAAAATAAAACAAATTAACCTGCACTTTACCTTTGAAAAGAATCATGGAAAAAGTAGGACGAGGAGCAGGGAGGGGGCTACTGTGTAGGACGACTTGCAAATACATACACAGTAACGGAATCGCTGCTCTGTTGGCAAACTTCTTTAACAAGGAATCTCCCTAATGACAAATGCTTTTGCCTCCTTTTGAGGATTTGGCAGAAATGTGATGTTGCATTATTGTTAAACAGATTTATCTCCCGCACTGCAGCCTTTTCCTTCACAGAGGCTGTTGTTGCAATACAGTTAGTGAAGAATAGTCACTACACTTGGACACAGAATAAAAATAATGCTTTATGCAAACACACATGGTCACAATGTTGTAGTAAGCAGTACACGCACACACTGATGTTGACTATACGAGTGATGTACGCGCACTGAGACTGAGCATGAGAGATGATTATCCACAATCCCACAGTGCAAGAGAGAGAAGAATCATTGGCTCAGTTGTGATCACGTGACGCTCGGCAGATAATCAAGTGCTTCCATATTACTCGTATATCAAGGTCTCATTCGTTCATCAAGTGAAAATGTATTTTAAAATTTTGCTCATCTTGCAAAACGCTTGTAGACTGAGTTACTCACAATCCAAGGTTGCACTGTATTTATTTTCTTTTTTACATGATTTCTTAAACTAATGAATTTTCAAAGTACTTTTACAATTAATACATTTTTTTACACATCATTTAAATAATTTCACTTGATTTTTGTCCAACACATTTTACATATAATTAATTTAATTTCACTTGATTGTTTTTTACACAATTTTTTTCACATATACCTTTTACAATTTATTACATTTTCACTTTATTCTTGTCGCAATACAGTATATGCATTATTGATGAATTAATAATTTTATTATTTTATTATTTAGTTAATTATTTAATTATTTTACATGATACCTGTCCTTTTATACACAATGCATTTAATGTTGCTCATACATTGTAAAAATATATATACAGTATATAATTAATTGAATTGTACTTGACCGTACACATGATTAATTTAATTTTTTTTTCTTTTACATATGCAAAAAAAAAATCTTCTCTTTTTCACAATTCAATCATTTGGGTAAACTTGAAAAGTGCGTAATATTATATGATACACGTACCATATTTACGGATGGATGGAACCATGAGCCACGTCTACGTGCACGCTCACACACACACACACACACACACACACACTCTGTGGTGACATGATGGCAGCTAGATGCTGATGAAACGGCCTCTACGATGACATGCAGATGAATCTAATGAAGTCTGGAGTGAGGCATTTTCACATTTCCCTCGTCATTTGAAAAGCTCATCCCCGTCTGCAGCATTGCGACATCTGACAGTTTCATTAAGTAGGAATATACTCACGTTATGGGATGCCGTTTCTATACAGCTTAGATACATTTCCTTCCTTTTCCCTGGCAATTCTAAGCTAATGAGTCATGGAGAATACGCCCGGGATACTGAAAATGAATGCAGTCCCTTTAATAAGCTGCGTGCTTGTGCGTAGTGAAGCAGCACCTGACTTTTAATGCTTGTTTTTATACACATTAATTAAAGCTCCGGGCAAAGCCTATCTGTTCTGCATATAACATACAGCAGTGAAGTCGTCAGTGAGGAATGAAGGAAACAGAGAAGGACGGAGGGTCAGAAACCTTCACTGACAAAGTAAGATTGATGAGTATCGAATTATCTGTTACAGTATATATAAGGAAAAAAAATGCAAAGGTATATACAAAGTTTAGGAATATGACATGATTTTTATTTTACTTTCTGAAAGTGTTTTACAGCATCATGTTTAGCATTATTGTTTCTATAGTAACAACTATCTATCTATCTCATATGACTAATAATGAGCTGATTTTAACAACTGTTTTCTCTGACATGTTTAATTTAATAATCATGGAAGGAGTCGTTAGTTCTAGAGCTTTGTAATAATCAATGGGTTTCCCTTCACAGGAAAGTCGCCAGTATGTACAGTACCGCATGGACCTTGCAGTTCTTGGTAAAATGCTAAAGTTCAAAAGAAGGACAAAGACTCTGGACACCTTTATAGCTGCTGTAACATAAGTGATGTCAGGAACCAACACAGCATTATAATGTTGTACAGTATAACATTAATGTAACTATAAACAGAAAAGAAGTACAATCCAGGTGGGCACAGGTGGGTCTGCAGGACGTGTTCAGGATCAGTCAAACTAGTGAACTATCGACTACATCATCATTTACACTTAGGTGTTTGGCAGACGTTTTTATCCAGAGTGACGTACAAAAGTGCAGTGAAGTTTCTGCCATTGGATAGATCTTTACACCGGTTACTAGGTTACTAACTATGAGTACCACCTATTAAACACTGTTGGTTTTAAAAAAAAATAAATAAATAAAATAAATAAATTATATATATATATATATATATATATATATATATATATATATATATATATATATATATTATTGCCACTGACTCTGCTGTAGAGACATCTCGAGGAACTTCCATGTCCTCCTCGATCCCTGACAGATGGTGGGACCAGTCGAGTAGTGACATCATCAGGATTTATTAAATTCCAAAAAATGTTACTACTAAAGTAATCTTTAAGGCATATTCACAGAGTAATAAATGTTACTGTCGTATCTTATTTGAATAAAGATGATGAGGCAACTCGGGATTGGTCAGTGATAAAAAATATATATATGTTTATATAGAAGCTTTTCTGGAGTGTGTTAACAGGTGGCCTAGTGCCCGAAGTCTCCTGGGATAGGCTCCAGGTCCCCCGCGACCCTGAACACAGGATTAAGCGGTATAGAAAATGAATGAATGAATGAATGAATGTTAACAGGTGGGCTGCAGACTTCACACTGTGTATTTGTTTTTTTCGGATATGTCGGGTACATTCATTCATTCATCTTCTATACCGCTTAATCCTGTGTTCAGGGTCGCGGGGGACCTGGAGCCTATCCCAGGAGACTTCGGGCACTAGGCGGCGTACTCCCTGGACAGGGTGCCAATCCATCGCAGGGCACACACACACATACACACACTCACACACCCAATCACACACTATGGGCAATTTGGGAACGCCAATTAGCCTAACCTGCATATCCTTGGACTGTGGGAGGAAACCGGAGTACCCGGAGGAAACCCACCAAGCACGGGGAGAACATGCAAACTCCATGCACACAGAGACGGGAATCGAGCCTGGCCGGGGAATCGAACCCAGACCCTGGAGGTGCAAGGCGACAGTGCTAACCACTACACCACCGCGCCGCCTATGTCGGGTACAACCAGGGTAAATTTTTCCGCTACCAGAATATGTGAATGAAGTTACAAAAATTTAAAACTCATGAAATCATAAGCATATTATTATTATTATTGGTCATAGACATAACCGAAAACAACCATAAAAACACAAGGTTGTGTGTATTTGTGCTATTTCTTTGCCCATGTGACCCAGTTTTTGCTCTGTCATGTTTGGGGAAGTTGGTTAAAATGAACTAAAATTCAGTTCATCATATTGTATAATTTGTTCTGAAAAAAATTAAATGTCACTCTATACTGTACAATCCTGAGCTCTACAGTATATATGTTTATTTAAAAACAGAGCAGAACATCTCGTTAGGAAATTATGCAGATTATTTGGATTATTGTTTCAAAATCCTTTTAAAAATAACCAAATAAATACAAAAATAGACACCAGATTGCCATTTGAATGGATGTTTTCCTCTTTCCCATTTAAAAAACAGGGGAGATGCACAAACTTTTGCACTCAGACAAACACCGCTGAGTTAATTGACAGTAACTGTCTGATCCGCAGTGAGACATTCGCTGTAGTAGTATTTCCAGTCTTTCCTGTTGCATCTGCTGTCGTCATCCTTCCCCGACAGTCTCGTATACGCACATTGTTGGCAGCGGAAAAGTAAACAGACCCTGGATTTACTCTCGTCTCAGGGTCCGCTGACAGCTGGCCGATGTCCCACGCTCTACCTACAGTAGTAAGAGTATACAGTATTTACTTATTGCACAGGAGAAGTGAAACCTGATCACAGTGTGTACACAACAACAACAACAACATCATCATCATCATCGTCATCACTGATCAGGGTGCGTTTGCATCCGTATAAATCGGAGGCCAGCCTGCAACTGAGACTGTCATTTTTATACAAAGGTGCATACACAGGTACATTTATATTAATGTTTGGTGAAGGAAAGTGGTAAAAAAAACAGAATGAGTGATTTCAGATATATTGTATACTGTACACATCGACCTGGTGTCAGAACAGACAATGGTTCTTTACGGTCCTCATCATCTGCATACAGTATGTAGTAAATTATAAGGGGAATCTTGCACTATATATTACACTGTGTATTATGGAGCCCTAGAGTGGTCATGATGAAACTTATACCTCATTATTTTACTAAATAAATCCTCGTTTTGATTAATATGAGGATTAATATGTTTTTGTTGTTTTTTTTTGCACATGCAGTACAGTGGTGTAAAAAAAGTATTTGCCTCTTAGTGATATTTGTCACACTTAAATGCTTCAGCTCAAATTTATCATATTTATATTTAAGTGATTTCTTGATTCAATGGGTCTGGCAGTAATCGGACCTGGGTGTGGCAAGTGAAATTTAACTCAACTTTCTTAACCAAAAAATGTGATTAATCACAGTTCATTCATGAATTAACGAGGGGTGGCAGCGAGCAAAGCATCTCGAGGAAGGAAACTCAGCATTTGGTCATGTCCATGAGTTCCAGACTTCAGCCAGTTGTTGACTGCAAATTATTTTCATCCAAGACAAGCAGTTTGTTTCCTAATTTCCGTAAATTTTAATTGCATTAGTTTAAATTTGTGCACCCAAAATATTTATCACTCACCCAAGTAAACTGCATATCATTTGTTATTAAGATGCGAACATACAGTACAGTAGCAGTATCCAGTTTCCCACTTTGTCTCTCCAACCCGACAAAATAAAATGACTCTGACTGACGAATTAGCGTTTAGGATGGAATGCTAAAGAATTCGTCTTCCGTTGACTTTTCAAACCTTTCAAATGTCTCTGAAGTGATGTTTTATACACCATACAGTATAAAGCAGGTGGATGCCGAGGATTAGGATCCCGATTTAATTATTACCAAGACGACGAGACGATAAATCAACTTACATTCGCAATTTTTAGTCAAGACTTCATGCAAAGTCTGTATTCTTGAACATGACAATGTTCTCTCTCTTTCTCTTATAGGTATACAAAACCTACTGTAACACATTTGGATGATGAGGGCAGTGCAATGAGGCAAGAAATGCCTTTTTCATTAATATTGAACATATGGAACTAATAGTGCATGACACATTATGAGAGTCAGGCAGCTAGAAACTGATGGAAGCAGCCGCCATATGGAATCTCTGCATGGTGCAAAAACTATTGCTCATGATGGGGGAGGAAAAACCCAACCCCTGGTTTACACTTACTGTTCTGCACACGAGTCATGTTTAAGCTGCTCACTGGCATGTCATGAGGTTAAACAAGTAGGTTTTTAGGAAATTAAGCAAGATCAACCGGAGTAAGGGTTTGACATGCTAGAATCAATGTTTTCATGTCATGACACTTCATTTCCTGTAAGATGATAAAGTATAATTTATAAAGGGCTATCGAAATGGTTCTCCGTAGCAGAAGCAGTGCGACAGATTGTGTGTTAAACAGTTCTCCTGCAGATCTGCATGAAAATGACTCAGCTCTTAAAGCCAGTGGATTAAACCAGCACGGATGTTGACTAAATATTTTATTGATTAGAAATTTGTATCTTTTGCAGAAATGTCATAAAATTATCAAGTTTTCACAAAATTATAGAGTAACCCCCCCCCCCCCCCAATTTTTTTATATACATATATACATTATATCCATCCATTCATCTGTTCTTCCATCTATCCATGCATCTTTCTATACATTCAACATGGATTCATCCAACCAAGAAGTCTACCCATTGATCCATCCACTAATCAATCCATCCATCGATTTATTGATCCATCCATCCATACGTCCAACCCACCGACCATTTATTTATCTGTTCTTCCACATATCCATTCAGAAATCTGCCTAAATGTCAAATCTATCCATTATTCTATTCACCAATAGTGTTTATCCATCCAGCCATCCATCATTCTATCCATCTATCCATTTACTGTATCTATTCTTCAATGGATTCATTCAAAAACATACAGTGGTGTGAAAAACTATTTGCCCCCTTCCTGATTTCTTATTCTTTTGCATGTTTGTCACACTTAAATGTTTCTGCTCATCAAAAACCGTTAACTATTAGTCAAAGATAACATAATTGAACACAAAATGCAGTTTTTAAATGAAGGTTTACGTTATTAAGGGAGAAAAAAAACTCCAAATCTACATGGCCCTGTGTGAAAAAGTGATTGCCCCCCTTGTTAAAAAATAACTGAACTGTGGTTTATCACACCTGAGTTCAGTTTCTGTAGTCACCCCCAGGCCTGATTACTGCCACACCTGTTTCAATCAAGAAATCACTTAAATAGGAGCTACCTGACACAGAGAAGTAGACCAAAAGCACCTCAAAAGCTAGACATCATGCCAAGATCCAAAGAAATTCAGGAACAAATGAGAACAAAAGTAATTGAGATCTATCAGTCTGGTAAAGGTTATAAAGCCATTTCTAAAGCTTTGGGACTCCAGCGAACCACAGTGAGAGCCATTATCCACAAATGGCAAAAACATGGAACAGTGGTGAACCTTCCCAGGAGTGGCCGGCCGACCAAAATTACCCCAAGAGCGCAGAGACAACTCATCCGAGAGGCCACAAAAGACGCCAGGACAACATCTAAAGAACTGCAGGCCTCACTTGCCTCAATTAAGGTCAGTGTTCACGACTCCACCATAAGAAAGAGACTGGGCAAAAACGGCCTGCATGGCAGATTTCCAAGGCGCAAACCACTTTTAAGCAAAAAGAACATTAAGGCTCGTCTCAATTTTGCTAAAAAAACATCTCAATGATTGCCAAGACTTTTGGGAAAATACCTTGTGGACCGACGAGACAAAAGTTGAACTTTTTGGAAGGTGCGTGTCCCGTTACATCTGGCGTAAAAGTAACACAGCATTTCAGAAAAAGAACATCATACCAACAGTAAAATATGGTGGTGGTAGTGTGATGGTCTGGGGTTGTTTTGCTGCTTCAGGACCTGGAAGGCTTGCTGTGATAGATGGAACCATGAATTCTACTGTCTACCAAAAAATCCTGAAGGAGAATGTCCGGCCATCTGTTCGTCAACTCAAGCTGAAGCGATCTTGGGTGCTGCAGCAGGACAATGACCCAAAACACACCAGTAAATCCACCTCTGAATGGCTGAAGAAAAACAAAATGAAGACTTTGGAGTGGCCTAGTCAAAGTCCTGACCTGAATCCTATTGAGATGTTGTGGCATGACCTTAAAAAGGCGGTTCATGCTAGAAAACCCTCAAATAAAGCTGAATTACAACAATTCTGCAAAGATGAGTGGGCCAATATTCCTCCAGAGCGCTGTAAAAGACTCGTTGCAAGTTATCGCAAACGCTTGATTGCAGTTATTGCTGCTAAGGGTGGCCCAACCAGTTATTAGGTTCAGGGGGCAATTACGTTTTCACACAGGGCCATGTAGGTTTGGATTTTTTTTCTCCCTAAATAATAAAACCCCTCATTTAAAAACTGCATTTTGTGTTTACTTGTGTTATCTTTGACTAATAGTTAAATGTGTTTGATGATCAGAAACATTTTGTGTGACAAACATGCAAAAGAATAAGAAATCAGGAGGGGGGCAAATAGTTTTTCACACCACTGTATCTATTATTCTATTCAATCATCTGTCTATTCATCTATTAACATATCCATTCAATCATTATTTTATCCACTAATTGATCCATTCATCCATCCAATTATCCATCTACCCATCCATTCATTAATTAATTCATTCATACCCACCACATTTATCCACCCACCATTTATTCATTCATCATCTTCCCATCCACCAATCAATCCAGGATCTACACACCATTAAGTCCTCTAACCCAACCATTATGGATGGATAGATGGATATCCATCCACCCACCCATCTACCCATCTAACCATGCAAACCCATTCATCCAAATATCCTTCCATCCATGCAATCCATTCCATGGGTTCTACTTACAGATCAAAGGGAAATCTTCTGGTCTTATGAGAAACATCACTAGTCTTTGTGAGCCATGGATTTTGAGAAGATCATTCAGGAAGAGACTACTGTACATCCATCAGGATACCAACCGTAGCAAAACTCTGGATATTTTCAGCTTATGGACGGCTTTCAACCCAGAACTGATAGCAAGCTATTTAGAAATAATAATGACCTAAAAGGTCAGCGGTGGTCCTATCGTGGCCCCTTTTCAATGTCAGTGGTTGAAAATTTGTTCAAATGGACTACATTAACAGTAATGTCACACCCATCTACGGCATGGATAATATAGTTGGTGCAGCTGATGGGCTTGGACGTGTGTTTAATTTTAAAATGTACGTGCTCGTCTTACACAAGAGCATTATTAGAGCATTCTGCAGGTTAATTTAAACACCCTGGTATTGATTACAGGAGCTTAATTAAAGACAGAGTGACTGCTGTATTCTGCTGAGAGAGTGCTGCGCCCAGGATAGAGTAATTTACCTCCTTAATGTTCCAGCAGATACAGTAGGAATGCACTTGTTCATCACCTGTGGTACATTAATGACTTGAGATTACTGAAACATTCCTGCGAAGTTAGAATTTCCATCTGAAGAACAATAAACACCAGCAGAATGATGAATAATGTGAGTACGGTCTTACACAATCAGTGCCTTTCACAGGCCTGGCGATCACAGAGGTGTGGAAATGTTTTCACAGGCTTTGGTAATTGTACGAGGGGTGTTCAAGTCAAACCGGGACTTTTGATTGTGAAGAATGACAGAACACAAAGTAAAACCTAATGGAACCATGATCCAGCCACCTGATTGATGTCTGAAACGCTGGCCTCCCAGGAACTCCTTAAATGACCCAAACATGTGGAAATGGCTTGGAGCGAGGTCAGGACTGTACGGGGGATGTGGCAATAACTCGCGGTTTGCAGAATGAGGTCAAAAACAGAAAGAAACGTTGGTGATCAAAACAGGCTGATATTTTTCCATTAAAATAAAGAGTAATTAAAGGAGTTCCTGGGGGGCCAGTGTTTCAGACATGAAAACAGGCAGTCCGATCATGGCTCTGAGCAAGCATTTTACCTTGATGGTATACAAGCGCTGATGAAACGTTGAGGTAAGTGCATTAGTGTAACAGAGGATTAAGTCCCAGTTTGACTTGAACACCCATCGTATACAATGTGCTTCATAAGACAGTTTTTAAATAGAGCCAGGAGAGGTGTTAAGACCAAAAAAAATGGAATACTAAAATTAATGTGTTTGTGTGTGTCTGTGTGTGTGTGTGTGTCTGTGTGTGTGTGTGTGTGTGTGTGTGTGTGTGTGTGTGTTATAATTATCCAGAGAGTGAGTGTGAGGGTGCCAAGCTTTCTGGACCTTCGACACGTGCATCACTGGTAGGTGTGTGACAGAAAGACGGAATGCATTACAGGTGAAAGACAAAGCCTGTTCTGCCAGTGTGTGTGTGATGTGCCATTTCCAAACTGCCAGGAATGAAAAGCACGTCGACAGCTGCATACACAGAGCTCACACTAACCTATAGTCATGATGTTTTCTCAATTTAAAGCCTGATCCAAACAGACACCTGGTATTTATTTCACGTAACTGTCTATGTGTGATTTTCACCACACTCCCATTGGCGCCATTGGAGTCTGCTGCTGCTAATCAGGCTTTTCGTCTGGCCAAATGAGACATCTCCCAAGTTGTCGAGTTCCAACCCAAAATCAGAGATGAAAGGAGAACAATCTGAGCAATAAATCTTTGCGTCTGGCTTTCAGGCTATAGTCTATTTCAGAGCTTTCTGATACTGCAGTAATCCCCCCAAAACATTATCATTGATGGAACATAAATTTTATTACAACGTGTCTCAAAGCACCTTTACAGACTTAATGTCTAGTAAACAAACCTATTATGAACAACACCGAGGATATACTGTACGAGCAGGAGCTTGTCGACATCAGGACAGAAACAGGAATTTATACACCTCAAGCTGTAAGCTAGCATCAGGAGTTATTAGATCTCTGGAATGAATCGTAAGCATATAGACCTCGGGATATAATTGTCATTATGTGCAGTGTAAGTGTTTAGAAGCAAATACAAGAACTTCTAGATGTTGAGAAGGAAGCGGGAAAGACCTCCGGATGAAAACAAGAGTTTGGAGACATCAGAAAAGGAGTTTAAAGATCTTGGAATAAGAACATAGACCTTCTAGACCTCATGACAGGAGCAGGACCTTGAAGACATTAAGACAGTGCCATGATCTTGTAGACCTCAGGATGGAAGCTGTAGGTTGTAGACGTCAAGACAGGAGTTGGACCTTAAAGAACTTAAGACTGCAGGAAGAGCTTGACGATCTTAAAACAGGAGCTCAGACCTCAGAACAGAGGCAGGATCTTCTGTAGGAAGGAACTTAAAGATCTTTAGACAAGATGAGGTTCTTGTAGACTTCAAGATGTAGGCAGGTCCATCGCCAGGACAAATGTAGTAGCTTGTAGACCTCAAGAGGAGCAGAAACATGAAGAACTTAGAACAGAAGGAGTTTATAAACCTGGAGCTTGTGGATTGGAGCAGTTGCTTGAAAACGTAATACTGGAGCAAGATCTTGCAGCTCTCAGCAAGGGACTAGTACAGAGCCCAGGATGAAAACAAAAAAGTATCTAGCAGATCGTAGAACATGACGTGAAACTCGTAGGTGTTGGAATTAGTAGACATCAGACTGGGAGGCTTGCAACAAAATTAAGGTTTTGGAGTCAAAGTCTGGGCTTAAATCCGATTGAGATGCTGTGGCATGACCTTAAACTGGCTGTTCATACCCGAAAAGCCTCCAATGTGGCTGATTTAAAACAACTCTGGAAAGAAGAGTGGGCCAAAATTCCTCCAGGAGCAGGAAGGTACAGATCTCAAGACTGGAAGAGAAGATTGAAAACATCAGAACTGCATTAGGAAGGAAGGAGCACTGAAGCAGAAACGTGTACAAAAGAAGATTTAGTAGACATCAGCATGAAAGCAGAAGCTTGGGAATCTCAGGATGGAAGAGCATTAATGATCCAAAGTCTGTTATACTGTACAAACTTTTCTGAATCTTAAATGCATCAGTCAACGTTTCTGTAAAACAGACATTCAGATTTAACTAACCTCCAGTAGCCCAGTGAGCTACGAAAGAATGATTCACTCGCAACGAACACCATCCGGAAGTCAATTTCATCCTCAGGCAAGTGCTGTCAACAACAATTCTCTCAACAGACAGCATGCACCCACACACACACACACACACAAACACGTATACTCACACAAACCGAGGTCATCTAACTATGCAATCAGAGGGCATCCCATTCAGGAGCAGTGAAAGAGATTTATTCATATGTATTATGCGCAGGCCGAGAGCTCTGGATGCTGTTTTATTTAAGTGCATTTATTCTGAGTCAGACGGCGAGCCGGGCTTCTGTGTCAGCTCTGACATTACACCGGTGGATAAAGTTCAGCTGTGACCCGTCACTCAAGCAACTAAAAACCATAAACATGTCAGGTTTTTTTTTTCTTTTATGCTCCCTCTATCCGTCTCTTGTCAGGCGTCCTTAACTCATGAAACCTCAAGATACACATGCACATACTGTATATTTATCGCTCGTCATATTTTCGTAGGAGGCTGCGTAGTGGATTAGCGGTTAGTGCTGTCATCTCACATGGGTGGGAGTTTGAATCTCGTTTCTGGTCTCTGTGTGTGGAGTTGGTCGTATGTTTTATGGGTTTCCTTTACAGTACAAAGACATGCTGTAGGCTGATCGGTGTTTCCGAACACGCCCGTAGTGTATGAAAGGGAGTGAGTGTGATGGGTTGACATTCACATCATGGTGTACTTGTGCGATAAGTTCCCTGGGAGACGCTTCAATGGATAGATTTTTTTTTTAATGTAATCATTTGGACAAAAAAAAAATTATCTGTTTTTTTTCCTGAAAATTTTCTTTATAAAACTTTGTTTTTTGACACAACAAACGTTTCAAAGTACATAGAAATGTGGTTTGATCCTACTGTATTAGCGGCAGAATACCAATTTGAAAAATATCACTAATTAATGAAGCAGTTCTGCTTTTCAATAGTAACATGTGGAAACGATCCACAAACCTTCTTTCCAATGCTCATCGGTGAAAACCAACCAGCAGCACATATTTGAGATGAGGAAAAAAATTTATACAGTTATGAATTATTATACATAATTATTTTGTCTGGTCATCCACATAACGCCACACTGACTCCAAAATATATTTTTTTAATAAACTATTTTTACATTTATAATAGAGATGAACCAGTCAGTGACCAGAAGTGGTTGGTTTTGGTGTGATTGGCTGTGACCGGTGATCACCTGATCAGCCTTGGATATAAACGATTCAGTACCGAGTGCAGAAGCTTCCAAGTGGTGCAACAGAAACGTATTTTTATGCCGTTAAATTATAAAAAATCGTTCCCGTTAAAAGCCCCTATTCCTCCAAAGTCGGTGAGCAAATTAATCCCAAACCTACTTATTACGCTCACATAAACCAGTCTCACATAAAACATGAGTCAAATTATATAGCATATAGAAAAATAAATATAGAAAAGTCCCAGTTTGACTTGAACGCCCATCGTATACAATGAAATACAAAAAAGAACTCACACTCCTGTACGTGTGCTCACTGTTGATTTTTTAGACTTTGGAGGAGTTTGAGGCAATAAAACATCACTGTTATTTTATAATCCTACAGGTGGTGCACCCTGAACTATTTACACATTTTCATTCCATGTGGTAAAAGTGAATTATTGGCTGTTTGTTTAGAAATAATAATGATAATAATAATGCAATCACTGTCCAATCACAGCTAAATCATAGTCTATAGCGCATGGTTGTAAAGAGAGCACATTTTTCCAGGAGGTGAAATGCATAAAATCGAATTGGATTATCTATATATAATCATATGCTGTACTGTTCACAGTATTTTAAACATGTCATGCTGCAAAAACATCACACTTCACACAAAGCTTGTATTTTTAAATCCAGATAACAAATGCCGCTTAAAATTATCGCAGCCTTCCCTCGTTATCTTCGAGCGCCAGCACGTTCAGCAGGACGAAAATCAATTAATATTCAAATGCTAAATATTCCAATTGATTACATTTAAAAAACTGAAATTCAACACAGTTTTGGAACATTACAGAGAAATAATAACATGCAATCGTGCTCAGTCCTCCGGAAATCAATTCGCTTGCTGCTAGAGGATTATGCGTGATAGAGTTGACCTTTTCAAGCAGGGAATCAATCAATGCATCGACGAGTCAACAAATTAGGATTTAAAAAATCAAATTTCTACAATAATGTTGAGTTTGAGCGAACACTGCGCTTCATCATACATAAACAATTAACCTTCAACTGCTTGGATGTATATGTAAATGTATAAAACCGTCTTCCAAATGCTGTTAATGTAAAAAAAAAAAATTATATATATACATATATATATATATATATATATATATATATATATATATACTGTATACAGTTATCTGCAAATGTCTCCATCAACCTGCTACTGTTGGACACTTGAACAAGGCCCTTACACCCTGCCTGCTCCAGCACCCTGCACCATGACCTCTGACCCCAGCTTCCTAACACACTGGGATATGCGAAGAAAATACTTTCACTGTGCTGTAATGTAATGTATACGTGACAAATAAAGGCTTTACTCCTTCTTCTAGTGTGTGTAGGAACCGTATTCACATAACGACTCGTGATATCTGAAAATAAATAAATAAATTAATAAAAAATCCAACCTCTCAGCACTAACAACCATTAATAAAGATAATTGTAATGTAGGGGTTTGTAAGCTATAATCCCGATGATTCACTGGGGTACTTATCTCGGTGTCATTCTCTCTCTCATCCTCTGCTTTCGAGCTCATCTCTGCGTCGTGAGTCATGAGATCTCGTTTCTAAGCCGTGTATTGTACACGCACGCAGTTACACTCGCATAATATCATATGGTGCCGTGGTTACGCTGATGATCCATAAGAGCGAGTGGGAGAGATTACAGCCGGTGAGACAATCGAGACACACTTTATCTCCGGGATATAAAAGCGTGCGAGCTTGTGTGTGGTGAAAAGGAGTGTGAGTTATTTCTTTTTTTCCAGGCGATCACAAAGCACGGTTTTGCATTTTGCCTTGAAATGGAGGAATAATGAGCGCATGTAAAAGAGGAGGGGTAGTTTTTTTTCTTTCACACACGCACACACCGAATCATAAATCTCTTTAGAGATTTGAGTTTTCGCACAATCACGACTCCCGTGGGAGATCCAGGTCACGTGACTCACGACATCAACAGAAGTTCTCAGGCGCAGGGATTCCGTGTGTGTGGGTGTGAGAGAAAGAAAGAGATTAGAGAGAAAGGGAGCGAGATTGTTGTTCTTGGATTCTTGTTAATTGTCATCATCACAGTGCCGCATTCCAAATAACACTGAACATCATCAGGATTTATTTCTACAAAGGTTTGCTTCACAACATTACAGGAACGTTACATTCACAGTTAGACCACAAACACCTTTTTTTTGGGAAAGAACTTCCAGACCCAGAACACCAAGCTTACTGTATATAAGACATATAATGTAATTGGAACATGTAAATGTAATGTAAATATTCAATTCAATTAAATTTTATTTGTATAGCGCTTTTAACAATTGACATTGTCTCAAAACAGCTTTACACAATCAAAAGAATTATTTAAGTTTGTATGGAATGTGAATGTGTATGAATCAAAATGGTCAGTTTGTCCCTGGTGAGCAAGCCGAGGACGACAGTGGCAAGGAAAAACTCCCTGAGATGGTAATAGGAAGAAACCTTGAGAGGAACCAGACTCGACAGGGAACCCATCCTCATCTGGGTGAAACAGATAGCAGGAAATGATCTGCATTTATACAGTGTGTTAGGTGGCAGGCAGTTCAGCTATAATAGTTGATCTTAATTGATGTTAAAATGGAGTCCAGTAGTTATTGGAGACTCAGATAGACTTGTAGAAAGTTCCAGTCCTGAACTATCGAATTGTCAAGTCCTCAGAGAAACAGCTGACAACACCAGTCGAGGCCAGAACCGTCTTCTAAGTAGAGAGAATCATCCCCAGACACCAGGCACATCCCAAAGAGACACACGGGGCATCCATGCGACGAGACCTCCAACCAGAAACCGGGCACCAGGATGGATCAGACAGGTCCGGAGGGCAGAGGGAGTCTGGATCACTGGCAGCTCAGGAACGACATGTGTAGCTCGACAGAGAGAGAGAGAGAAAGAGTGAAAGGGGGAGACAGGGGGAGAGAGGAAAGAGAAAGAGGGGGAGAAAGAGAAGAAGAGGAGAGATGGCAGTTAGGTATGGTCACAGTCACATAATGTATAATGTGAATCTATATTTACTGTAGAGTGCATGCAGGGACTCCGGCAGGACTAACTATGACAGCATAACTAAAAGGGAGAGCCAGAAGGAAACACAAACATGAGGGGGAACTGAGATGTAAAGCAAACAATCATCTCACCATCAACAAACCTGAGTGATCAGATGAGAGTGAGGAAGACAGCATCTAAACATACCAGTTCACCATAATACTCTACGTCCATGAGTCCCCCAGATCTGCTCCTTTACCTTATGGCAAATCTATTTATAAAAATGCTTGGCTAAATAAATAGGTTTTTAGCCTAGACTTAAATACTGAGACTGTGTCTGACACTATTTGGAAGACTATTCCATAATTTTGGGGCTTTGTAAGAAAAAGCTCTGCCCCCAGCTGTAGTTTTCATAATACGCAGTACTGATAAGCAGCCTGCATCCTTTAATCGAAGTAGGCGTGGCGGATCGTAAGACACTAGCAGTTCGCTCAGATACTGCGGCGCGAGACCATTTAATGCTTTATATGTCAAGAGTAGTATTTTAAAATCAATGCGAAATTTCACAGGGAGCCAATGCAGTGAAGATAGGATAGGGGTGATGTGCTCATATCTTCTGGTTCTAGTGAGGACTCTCGCTGCTGCATTCTGGACTAGCTGAAGCTTGTTTATGCACCTAACTGAACAACCAGACAGTAAGGCATTACAATAGTCCAACCTAGAAGTGATAAAAGCATGAACTAGTTTTTCTGCATCGTTTACCGACAATATATTTCTTATCTTGGCAATATTTCTGAGGTGAAAGAATGCTATCCTGGTGATATTATCTACATGAGCTTCAAATGAAATGCTGGAATCTATAATCACGCCGAGGTCTTTTACTGTTGCACTTGATGGAACAGAAAGGCCATCTAAAGTTACGATGTGATCTAAGATTTTACTTCTAGCTGTATGCGGTCCTATGACTAGAACTTCTGTCTTATCCGGATTAAGCAGAAGGAAGTTAATTAACATCCAATTTCTTATATCATGCACACATTGCTCAACTTTAGTAAGCTGGTTTTTCTCATCAGGTTTTGTTGAGACGTATAGCTGTGTGTCGTCAGCATAACAATGAAAACTAATACCATGCTTACGGATTATGCTGCCCAGAGGTAGCATGTAGAGGGAAAAAAGCAGTGGGCCTAAAACTGAACCCTGCGGAACGGCAAACTCCACTAGAGAACATGCCGAATAATCACCATTTAAATCTACTGTACATACTGATAAAGATCGGTCAAATAGGATCTGAGCCAGGAGAGGGCTGTACCCTTAATTCCTACTACATTTTCTAATCTGTGAAGAAGAATAGCATGATCAATGGTGTCAAAAGCTGCACTGGTTGGTTGCACTGAAGCTGCAGTTCATTATATGTTTTGAGGAAACACACCAAGCATTAGGAGAACATGCAAACTCACCCAAATACACACCAAATTTTGGGATTCGAACCCAAAGCCTGTAGTTATGCTAACAAATATAAAGACAGACTTTGCTCAGCATTTTGGAAAACATTTTACAGAACACTTCCCGTTAGTTCTATCATGCGCTATTAATTCAGGCTTATGACTTCTACAGCTAGCTAATCTAAATTAGTTAATCTAAAACTAGAGTCTAGTCTCGATAGAAGTCAGCACGAACAGTTTGTTGTAGCTTTGAAAAAAAAAGTTTTCTTTATATTTATTTTGGAATCAAATAAAACATTGTTTTATTAAAAAATAAAGGGAAAACAAACTTTATGAGCTTGGCGGTTTACCCCTGCTGTACTGTCACAGTAAATAATGGATCAGATAATTCAGGGTCACATCAGTGACTTCAGGGGTTTCGGGGCTGCTCGGGACATTTTTCATATGATTTTTTGTTGTTGTTGTTGTTGTTGGCGAGTTTTGGGGATTCATCTTCAATATTTGGGAAGGTTTTATAAATCATGATACATGGATATTTAATCATGACTGGGACACTCAGGAACTTTTTACACCTATTAGTCCATGTGAAGAGGCAGTAACAGAGGTTTAATCTGTACTTTGGTGTTATTGTGAACATAATCAAGCAAACTAATAACAACAACAATAATAATAATAATAATGCTAGTTTTGGAGCATTTGGTGCTTAGTGGTCACCACTGCTGCCTTGCACCTCCAGGTCCTGGGTTCGATTCCTCTGTATGCATGGAGTTTCTCCTCATGCTTGGTGGGTTTCCTCCAGGTACTCCGGTTTCCTCTCGCAGTCCAAAGACATGCAGATTAGGCTGACTGGCGTTTCCAAATTGTCCATAGTGTGTGAATGAGCACTGACTGGAGGACCTATTATGGTTGTACCAAATGGGAATAAATACAATGGTCACCATTGGCCTCCATGGTGCCTTGTTGGACTACAGAGGTTCCTGGATGGATGGATGGATGGATGGATGGAGGAGCATTAGGGTTTGATAATCTTTAGTAAACATGTAGGGTCCCTATAAACTCTGTAAAATGCTGCACAGCATGATCGATTCATTTTCATCTTTTTTTAAAAGAAATCAAGCACAACTGGAAGACCACGCGCTCTTAGATGTTCTGTTTCATTTGTGCACTTGATTGGCAGAAATCGAGATATTACACAGATCTTTTTGTGTACCATTTTCTACTTAATTTTACTTTGCGTTCTACTTCCCTTGATGCAGTTCTTGCCTGCAGGTGCCTGTATCCATGATAGACAGACGGCCGTGTCTAATGAACAATGGGCTGTTGTTAGTTATAATTGTACCTCTTCTGTATCATTATCTCAGAGATGGCAAACTCACCCAGACAGCTCATTCGCGCTCATGTAGACTTACAATACATGCTGTACATCCATGCATAATTTACAGTACATGCACGGTTCTCTGGCCATAATTGCAGAACTGAGACAGCATACAGCGATAACATACAGTAAGGACCAGTGGACTGAAATGAATCGCTGGTTCTGTGCAAAGTGGGTAAAAATAAACCCAACCTTCAACCTTAAATGATCAGAATTTACAGATAACACTGTGTATAATATCGCAAATCAAAAGCAGCATCATGTGTGATGTGCATCGTTCACACCCACACAGCTCACTCACTGACTGACACACTCGCACACCGAACGCACCACAACACATCCACACATCCTCTTGTGTTTATTCCTCGGCTGTAAGAGAGAGATGAGGTGGCAGTCATAGGATCCATCACTTTTAAAAGCTTGTCGCGCTTTAATAGGTTTACTGTGTGTGTATATGTGTGTGTGTGTGTGTGTGTGTGTGTGCTTTGTCACGACCAGTTTCACAGCGCCAGCAGGAGTCATTACAGTTCACACACAGAAGCAGACTATAGCAGCACAAAGACTGCAATAATTAACGAACACCATGCAACAGAGAACACAGGAGGGCTGGGACTGCCTTCTGCCTCTTATACGCACACACACACACACGCACACACACACACACACACACACACACACACACACACACACAGAGCAACATGCAACAGTATGCTTAACATAAAATCACTTGTATCTCTATAAACAGGTGGGTGGATGAATAGTGAGTGATTAGTTGACTGATGTTTGATTAGCTGGCTGTATGTGGGTGTGGATGGATGTACAGGTTAATCAATGGAAAGAACCATGAATTGTGGGATAAATAGGATTGGTAATTATCAGATAGCTGACTGGATAGATGAAAGATAAATGGTTGGATGGATGGCTTAATGATTGGTTTGTTGTATTATAAAGCGAGCATGAGCAGATGAACGACTGGATGGATTGATGAATGGCTGGATAGATGGCCAGATGGATGGATGGATGGATGGACAGATGGATGGATGGTTTGATGGATGGACAGATGGTTGGATGGACAGATATTTGGATGGATGGATGGACGTACAGATGAATGGACGGATGAATGGATGGATGGTTAGATGGACAGGTGGGCAGACAGATGGATGGATGAGTGGTTGGACAAATGGATAGACGGGTGGATGGATGTATTGATGGATGGACAGATGGTTGGATGGGCAGATGGATGGATGGATGGATGAGTGGTTGGACAAATGGATGGATAGATGGATGGATGTATTGATGGGTGGACAGATGGTTGGATGGACAGATGGATGGATGGATGAGTAGTTGGACAAATGGATGGATGGACAGATGGTTGGATGGACAAATAGGTGGATGGAAAGATGATGGGTTCTCCTCCTCTTCTCTTTCTCCCCCTCTTTCTCTTTCCTCTCTCCCCCTGTCTCCCCCTTTCACTCTTTCTCTCTCTCTCTCTGTCGAGCTACACATGTGGTTCCTTAGCTGAACTATTATAACATCAATTAACATCAACTATTATAGCTGAACCTAACACTGTATAAATGCAGATCATTTCCTGCTATCTGTTTCACCCAGATGAGGATGGGTTCCCTGTTGAGTCTGGTTCCTCTCAAGGTTTCTTCCTATTACCATCTCAGGGAGTTTTTCCTTGCCACTGTCGCCCTCGGGCTTGCTCACCAGGGACTATCTGAACATTTTGATTCATACACATTCACATTCCATACAAACTTAAATAATTCTTTTGATTGTGTAAAGCTGTTTTGAGACAATGTCAATTGTTAAAAGCGCTATACAAATAAAACTGAATTGAATTGAATGGGTGGATGAATGGATGGATAGTTGCATGGACAGATAGTTGGATGGATGGATGGATGGATGCATGGATGTACAGATGAATGGATGGATGGTTAGATGGACAGGTAGACAGATGGATGGATGAGTGGTTGGACAAATGGATGGACGGGTGGATGGATGTATTGATGGATGGACAGATGGATGGATGGGCAGACAGATGGATGGACAAATGATGAGTGGATGGATGGACAGATAGATGGATGGACAGATGGATGGATGGACTGATGGATGGAAAATTGGATGGACAGAGGAACGGACAAACGTATGGATCAGAATTATAAAGAGCCTTATACAGTACAAGGAATTTCAGAGTTTACAACAACACATACAAAAAAAGATAAATATTTTTTATTGCCAGTGGGAAGAACATTTAACTGTTCATGAGGTAGGTTGCCTAGAAGAAGAAAAAAGCTGTTCTAGTGCCTGGCTGTCCTGGTGTTCGTTGCTCTGTAGCACCGACCAGATGGCAAGAGTTCAATGAGAAGATGGCTTGAATGTGAGGAGGCCAAAGTAATTTTCTGAGCCCATTTTTTCACTCCGGATAAAGAGGACTTAATGGAAAGAAGGATGGATAGATAGATTGAGGGAAGGCTTGATTAACAAATGTTTGATCGTTTATAGGAGAGGGATGGATGCGTGGTTGATGGAAGGATGAATTAAAGACTAGTTGGTCATATTTATAGAAAGAGGATGGAAGAATGGGCAGATGGATCAATGGAACAAATAATTGGATGGACAAATATCTGGTAGCTTACTGGAACGATTAATGAATTAATTACAGTTTGACCATTTATAGAGCAGATGGATGGATGGAAGTATTAATTATAGGTTGGTCATACTTATAGAGAATAGATGATGAAAGGACGGATGAATGGATGGATTAATGATTGGTTGAGTGTATTTATCGACAGTATCTGGACAGATGGAGGGATGGATGGATAATTAATGACTAGTTAGAATGGGGATAGCTACAGTAGATGGAAAAGAGGGATGGATGGATTAATTACAGGTTGGCCATTTATAGTGTACGGATGGATGGATTAGCAGTTGGTCATGTTTATGTAAAATAGATGGACCTTAGGATGAATGGATGGATGAATGGATGGGTGGAC